>CALNHX010006010.1:0-96916 GCA_940337035.1 Agriotes lineatus | reverse complement strand
AACCAGTTATTCACCTGGTCGATTGAAATGTTGTAACGAAGGAATTCTTGTTTTTGTTGTTTGCTGGGATATGGATGTTCTCGATTTGCTATTACCCATTTCTGCATTATTTCTTTCGCCCTCAATGGCAGGAAATATGATTTTTCTGTAATTGCATATGATATTTAAATATTTAAGCATTTAACTACTGTTTCGTTAAAAATACTAAATAAATGAACTTACTTGATCTTCCTCCGCTGGTTTTTAAACCAGTTATTCACCTGGTCGATTGAAATGGTGTAACGAACGAATTCTTGTTTTTGTTGTTTGCTGGGATATGGATGTTCTCGATTTGCTATTACCCATTTCTGCATTATTTCTTTCGCCCTCAATGGCAGGAAATATGATTTTTCTGTAATTGCATATGATATTTAAATATTTAAGCATTTAACTACTGTTTCGTTAAAAATACTAAATAAATGAACTTACTTGATCTTCCTCCGCTGGTTTTTAAACCAGTTATTCACCTGGTCGATTGAAATGTGTAACGAAGGAATTCTTGTTTTTGTTGTTTGCTGGGATATGGATGTTCTCGATTTGCTATTACCCATTTCTGCATTATTTCTTTCGCCCTCAATGGCAGGAAATATGATTTTTCTGTAATTGCATATGATATTTAAATATTTAAGCATTTAACTACTGTTTCGTTAAAAATACTAAATAAATGAACTTACTTGATCTTCCTCCGCTGGTTTTTAAACCAGTTATTCACCTGGTCGATTGAAATGTTGTAACGAAGGAATTCTTGTTTTGTTGTTTGCTGGGATATGGATGTTCTCGATTTGCTATTACCCATTTCTGCATTATTTCTTTCGCCCTCAATGGCAGGAAATATGATTTTTCTGTAATTGCATATGATATTTAAATATTTAAGCATTTAACTACTGTTTCGTTAAAAATACTAAATAAATGAACTTACTTGATCTTCCTCCGCTGGTTTTTAAACCAGTTATTCACCTGGTCGATTGAAATGGTGTAACGAAGGAATTCTTGTTTTTGTTGTTTGCTGGGATATGGATGTTCTCGATTTGCTATTACCCATTTCTGCATTATTTCTTTCGCCCTCAATGGCAGGAAATATGATTTTTCTGTAATTGCATATGATATTTAAATATTTAAGCATTTAACTACTGTTTCGTTAAAAATACTAAATAAATGAACTTACTTGATCTTCCTCCGCTGGTTAAACCAGTTATTCACCTGGTCGATTGAAATGTTGTAACGAAGGAATTCTTGTTTTTGTTGTTTGCTGGGATATGGATGTTCTCGATTTGCTATTACCCATTTCTGCATTATTTCTTTCGCCCTCAATGGCAGGAAATATGATTTTTCTGTAATTGCATATGATATTTAAATATTTAAGCATTTAACTACTGTTTCGTTAAAAATACTAAATAAATGAACTTACTTGATCTTCCTCCGCTGGTTTTTAAACCAGTTATTCACCTGGTCGATTGAAATGTTGTAACGAAGGAATTCTTGTTTTTGTTGTTTGCTGGATATGGATGTTCTCGATTTGCTATTACCCATTTCTGCATTATTTCTTTCGCCCTCAATGGCAGGAAATATGATTTTTCTGTAATTGCATATGATATTTAAATATTTAAGCATTTAACTACTGTTTCGTTACAAATACTAAATAAATGAACTTACTTGATCTTCCTCCGCTGGTTTTTAAACCAGTTATTCACCTGGTCGATTGAAATGTTGTAACAAAGGAATTCTTGTTTTTGTTGTTTGCTGGGATATGGATGTTCTCGATTTGCTATTACCCATTTCTGCATTATTTCTTTCGCCCTCAATGGCAGGAAATATGATTTTTCTGTAATTGCATATGATATTTAAATATTTAAGCATTTAACTACTGTTTCGTTAAAAATACTAAATAAATGAACTTACTTCCTTCTTTTCCTCCTCTGATTCTTGAACCAGTCAATCACTTGTTTCATTGTAATGTTATACTGTAGGAATTAATTTTCTCGGCTTTATTTGGATAAGGATGTTCCACATGTTTTTCGAGCCATGCCTTCATGGCTGTTTTTGCTTCTGCGGGCAGGAAATAAGATGTTTCTGTAATTGCAATATAATATTTAAATATTTAAGCATTTAACTACTGTTTCGTTAAAAATACCAAATAAATGAACTTACTTGATCTTCCTCCGCTGGTTTTTAAACCAGTTATTCACCTGGTCGATTGAAATGGTATAACGAAGGAATTCTTGTTTTTGTTGTTTGCTGGGATATGGATGGTCTCGATTTGCTATTACCCATTTCTGCATTATTTCTTTCGCCCTCAATGGCAGGAAATATGATTTTTCTGTAATTGCATATGATATTTAAATATTTAAGCATTTAACTACTGTTTCGTTAAAAATACTAAATAAATGAACTTACTTGATCTTCCTCCGCTGGTTTTTAAACCAGTTATTCACCTGGTCGATTGAAATGGTATAACGAAGGAATTCTTGTTTTTGTTGTTTGCTGGGATATGGATGGTCTCGATTTGCTATTACCCATTTCTGCATTATTTCTTTCGCCCTCAATGGCAGGAAATATGATTTTTCTGTAATTGCATATGATATTTAAATATTTAAGCATTTAACTACTGTTTCGTTAAAAATACTAAATAAATGAACTTACTTGATCTTCCTCCGCTGGTTTTTAAACCAGTTATTCACCTGGTCGATTGAAATGGTATAACGAAGGAATTCTTGTTTTTGTTGTTTGCTGGGATATGGATGGTCTCGATTTGCTATTACCCATTTCTGCATTATTTCTTTCGCCCTCAATGGCAGGAAATATGATTTTTCTGTAATTGCATATGATATTTAAATATTTAAGCATTTAACTACTGTTTCGTTAAAAATACTAAATAAATGAACTTACTTGATCTTCCTCCGCTGGTTTTTAAACCAGTTATTCACCTGGTCGATTGAAATGTTGTAACGAAGGAATTCTTGTTTTTGTTGTTTGCTGGGATATGGATGTTCTCGATTTGCTATTACCCATTTCTGCATTATTTCTTTCGCCCTCAATGGCAGGAAATATGATTTTTCTGTAATTGCATATGATATTTAAATATTTAAGCATTTAACTACTGTTTCGTTAAAAATACTAAATAAATGAACTTACTTGATCTTCCTCCGCTGGTTTTTAAACCAGTTATTCACCTGGTCGATTGAAATGTTGTAACGAAGGAATTCTTGTTTTTGTTGTTTGCTGGGATATGGATGTTCTCGATTTGCTATTACCCATTTCTGCATTATTTCTTTCGCCCTCAATGGCAGGAAATATGATTTTTCTGTAATTGCATATGATATTTAAATATTTAAGCATTTAACTACTGTTTCGTTAAAAATACTAAATAAATGAACTTACTTGATCTTCCTCCGCTGGTTTTTAAACCAGTTATTCACCTGGTCGATTGAAATGTTGTAACAAAGGAATTCTTGTTTTTGTTGTTTGCTGGGATATGGATGTTCTCGATTTGCTATTACCCATTTCTGCATTATTTCTTTCGCCCTCAATGGCAGGAAATATGATTTTTCTGTAATTGCATATGATATTTAAATATTTAAGCATTTAACTACTGTTTCGTTAAAAATACTAAATAAATGAACTTACTTGATCTTCCTCCGCTTGTTTTTAAACCAGTTATTCACCTGGTCGATTGAAATGTTGTAACGAAGGAATTCTTGTTTTTGTTGTTTGCTGGGATATGGATGTTCTCGATTTGCTATTACCCATTTCTGCATTATTTCTTTCGCCCTCAATGGCAGGAAATATGATTTTTCTGTAATTGCATATGATATTTAAATATTTAAGCATTTAACTACTGTTTCGTTAAAATACTAAATAAATGAACTTACTTGATCTTCCTCCGCTGGTTTTTAAACCAGTTATTCACCTGGTCGATTGAAATGGTATAACGAACGAATTCTTGTTTTTGTTGTTTGCTGGGATATGGATGTTCTCGATTTGCTATTACCCATTTCTGCATTATTTCTTTCGCCCTCAATGGCAGGAAATATGATTTTTCTGTAATTGCATATGATATTTAAATATTTAAGCATTTAACTACTGTTTCGTTAAAAATACTAAATAATGAACTTACTTGATCTTCCTCCGCTGGTTTTTAAACCAGTTATTCACCTGGTCGATTGAAATGTTGTAACGAAGGAATTCTTGTTTTTGTTGTTTGCTGGGATATGGATGTTCTCGATTTGCTATTACCCATTTCTGCATTATTTCTTTCGCCCTCAATGGCAGGAAATATGATTTTTCTGTAATTGCATATGATATTTAAATATTTAAGCATTTAACTACTGTTTCGTTAAAAATACTAAATAAATGAACTTAGTTGATCTTCCTCCGCTGGTTTTTAAACCAGTTATTCACCTGGTCGATTGAAATGTTGTAACGAAGGAATTCTTGTTTTTGTTGTTTGCTGGGATATGGATGTTCTCGATTTGCTATTACCCATTTCTGCATTATTTCTTTCGCCCTCAATGGCAGGAAATATGATTTTTCTGTAATTGCATATGATATTTAAATATTTAAGCATTTAACTACTGTTTCGTTAAAAATACTAAATAAATGAACTTAGTTGATCTTCCTCCGCTGGTTTTTAAACCAGTTATTCACCTGGTCGATTGAAATGTTGTAACGAAGGAATTCTTGTTTTTGTTGTTTGGTGGGATATGGATGTTCTCGATTTGCTATTACCCATTTCTGCATTATTTCTTTCGCCCTCAATGGCAGGAAATATGATTTTTCTGTAATTGCATATGATATTTAAATATTTAAGCATTTAACTACTGTTTCGTTAAAAATACTAAATAAATGAACTTAGTTGATCTTCCTCCGCTGGTTTTTAAACCAGTTATTCACCTGGTCGATTGAAATGTTGTAACGAAGGAATTCTTGTTTTTGTTGTTTGCTGGGATATGGATGTTCTCGATTTGCTATTACCCATTTCTGCATTATTTCTTTCGCCCTCAATGGCAGGAAATATGATTTTTCTGTAATTGCATATGATATTTAAATATTTAAGCATTTAACTACTGTTTCGTTAAAAATACTAAATAAATGAACTTAGTTGATCTTCCTCCGCTGGTTTTTAAACCAGTTATTCACCTGGTCGATTGAAATGTTGTAACGAAGGAATTCTTGTTTTTGTTGTTTGCTGGGATATGGATGTTCTCGATTTGCTATTACCCATTTCTGCATTATTTCTTTCGCCCTCAATGGCAGGAAATATGATTTTTCTGTAATTGCATATGATATTTAAATATTTAAGCATTTAACTACTGTTTCGTTAAAAATACTAAATAAATGAACTTAGTTGATCTTCCTCCGCTGGTTTTTAAACCAGTTATTCACCTGGTCGATTGAAATGGTGTAACGAAGGAATTCTTGTTTTTGTTGTTTGCTGGGATATGGATGTTCTCGATTTGCTATTACCCATTTCTGCATTATTTCTTTCGCCCTCAATGGCAGGAAATATGATTTTTCTGTAATTGCATATGATATTTAAATATTTAAGCATTTAACTACTGTTTCGTTAAAAATACTAAATAAATGAACTTACTTGATCTTCCTCCGCTGGTTTTTAAACCAGTTATTCACCTGGTCGATTGAAATGGTATAACGAACGAATTCTTGTTTTTGTTGTTTGCTGGGATATGGATGTTCTCGATTTGCTATTACCCATTTCTGCATTATTTCTTTCGCCCTCAATGGCAGGAAATATGATTTTTCTGTAATTGCATATGATATTTAAATATTTAAGCATTTAACTACTGTTTCGTTAAAAATACTAAATAAATGAACTTACTTGATCTTCCTCCGCTGGTTTTTAAACCAGTTATTCACCTGGTCGATTGAAATGGTGTAACGAAGGAATTCTTGTTTTTGTTGTTTGCTGGGATATGGATGTTCTCGATTTGCTATTACCCATTTCTGCATTATTTCTTTCGCCCTCAATGGCAGGAAATATGATTTTTCTGTAATTGCATATGATATTTAAATATTTAAGCATTTAACTACTGTTTCGTTAAAAATACTAAATAAATGAACTTACTTGATCTTCCTCCGCTGGTTTTTAAACCAGTTATTCACCTGGTCGATTGAAATGTTGTAACGAAGGAATTCTTGTTTTTGTTGTTTGCTGGGATATGGATGTTCTCGATTTGCTATTACCCATTTCTGCATTATTTCTTTCGCCCTCAATGGCAGGAAATATGATTTTTCTGTAATTGCATATGATATTTAAATATTTAAGCATTTAACTACTGTTTCGTTAAAAATACTAAATAAATGAACTTACTTGATCTTCCTCCGCTGGTTTTTAAACCAGTTATTCACCTGGTCGATTGAAATGGTGTAACGAAGGAATTCTTGTTTTTGTTGTTTGCTGGGATATGGATGTTCTCGATTTGCTATTACCCATTTCTGCATTATTTCTTTCGCCCTCAATGGCAGGAAATATGATTTTTCTGTAATTGCATATGATATTTAAATATTTAAGCATTTAACTACTGTTTCGTTAAAAATACTAAATAAATGAACTTACTTGATCTTCCTCCGCTGGTTTTTAAACCAGTTATTCACCTGGTCGATTGAAATGTTGTAACGAAGGAATTCTTGTTTTTGTTGTTTGCTGGGATATGGATGTTCTCGGTTTGCTATTACCCATTTCTGCATTATTTCTTTCGCCCTCAATGGCAGGAAATATGATTTTTCTGTAATTGCATATGATATTTAAATATTTAAGCATTTAACTACTGTTTCGTTAAAAATACTAAATAAATGAACTTACTTGATCTTCCTCCGCTGGTTTTTAAACCAGTTATTCACCTGGTCGATTGAAATGTTGTAACGAAGGAATTCTTGTTTTTGTTGTTTGCTGGGATATGGATGTTCTCGATTTGCTATTACCCATTTCTGCATTATTTCTTTCGCCCTCAATGGCAGGAAATATGATTTTTCTGTAATTGCATATGATATTTAAATATTTAAGCATTTAACTACTGTTTCGTTAAAAATACTAAATAAATGAACTTACTTGATCCTCCTCCGCTGGTTTTTAAACCAGTTATTCACCTGGTCGATTGAAATGTTGTAACGAAGGAATTCTTGTTTTTGTTGTTTGCTGGGATATGGATGTTCTCGATTTGCTATTACCCATTTCTGCATTATTTCTTTCGCCCTCAATGGCAGGAAATATGATTTTTCTGTAATTGCATATGATATTTAAATATTTAAGCATTTAACTACTGTTTCGTTACAAATACTAAATAAATGAACTTACTTGATCTTCCTCCGCTGGTTTTTAAACCAGTTATTCACCTGGTCGATTGAAATGTTGTAACAAAGGAATTCTTGTTTTTGTTGTTTGCTGGGATATGGATGTTCTCGATTTGCTATTACCCATTTCTGCATTATTTCTTTCGCCCTCAATGGCAGGAAATATGATTTTTCTGTAATTGCATATGATATTTAAATATTTAAGCATTTAACTACTGTTTCGTTAAAAATACTAAATAAATGAACTTACTTCCTTCTTTTCCTCCTCTGATTCTTGAACCAGTCAATCACTTGTTTCATTGTAATGTTATACTGTAGGAAATTAATTTTCTCGGCTTTATTTGGATAAGGATGTTCCACATGTTTTTCGAGCCATGCCTTCATGGCTGTTTTTGCTTCTGCGGGCAGGAAATAAGATGTTTCTGTAATTGCAATATAATATTTAAATATTTAAGCATTTAACTACTGTTTCGTTAAAAATACCAAATAAATGAACTTACTTGATCTTCCTCCGCTGGTTTTTAAACCAGTTATTCACCTGGTCGATTGAAATGGTATAACGAAGGAATTCTTGTTTTTGTTGTTTGCTGGGATATGGATGGTCTCGATTTGCTATTACCCATTTCTGCATTATTTCTTTCGCCCTCAATGGCAGGAAATATGATTTTTCTGTAATTGCATATGATATTTAAATATTTAAGCATTTAACTACTGTTTCGTTAAAAATACTAAATAAATGAACTTACTTGATCTTCCTCCGCTGGTTTTTAAACCAGTTATTCACCTGGTCGATTGAAATGTTGTAACGAAGGAATTCTTGTTTTTGTTGTTTGCTGGGATATGGATGTTCTCGATTTGCTATTACCCATTTCTGCATTATTTCTTTCGCCCTCAATGGCAGGAAATATGATTTTTCTGTAATTGCATATGATATTTAAATATTTAAGCATTTAACTACTGTTTCGTTAAAATACCAAATAAATGAACTTACTTGATCTTCCTCCGCTGGTTTTTAAACCAGTTATTCACCTGGTCGATTGAAATGTTGTAACGAAGGAATTCTTGTTTTTGTTGTTTGCTGGGATATGGATGTTCTCGATTTGCTATTACCCATTTCTGCATTATTTCTTTCGCCCTCAATGGCAGGAAATATGATTTTTCTGTAATTGCATATGATATTTAAATATTTAAGCATTTAACTACTGTTTCGTTAAAAATACTAAATAAATGAACTTAGTTGATCTTCCTCCGCTGGTTTTTAAACCAGTTATTCACCTGGTCGATTGAAATGTTGTAACGAAGGAATTCTTGTTTTTGTTGTTTGCTGGGATATGGATGTTCTCGATTTGCTATTACCCATTTCTGCATTATTTCTTTCGCCCTCAATGGCAGGAAATATGATTTTTCTGTAATTGCATATGATATTTAAATATTTAAGCATTTAACTACTGTTTCGTTACAAATACTAAATAAATGAACTTACTTGATCTTCCTCCGCTGGTTTTTAAACCAGTTATTCACCTGGTCGATTGAAATGTTGTAACGAAGGAATTCTTGTTTTTGTTGTTTGCTGGGATATGGATGTTCTCGATTTGCTATTACCCATTTCTGCATTAGTTCTTTCGCCCTCAATGGCAGGAAATATGATTTTTCTGTAATTGCATATGATATTTAAATATTTAGGCATTTAACTACTGTTTCGTTAAAAATACTAAATAAATGAACTTACTTCCTTCTTTTCCTCCTCTGATTCTTGAACCAGTCAATCACTTGTTTCATTGTAATGTTATACTGTAGGAAATTAATTTTCTCGGCTTTATTTGGATAAGGATGTTCCACATGTTTTTCGAGCCATGCCTTCATGGCTGTTTTTGCTTCTGCGGGCAGGAAATAAGATGTTTCTGTAATTGCAATATAATATTTAAATATTTAAGCATTTAACTACTGTTTCGTTAAAAATACCAAATAAATGAACTTACTTGATCTTCCTCCGCTGGTTTTTAAACCAGTTATTCACCTGGTCGATTGAAATGGTATAACGAAGGAATTCTTGTTTTTGTTGTTTGCTGGGATATGGATGGTCTCGATTTGCTATTACCCATTTCTGCATTATTTCTTTCGCCCTCAATGGCAGGAAATATGATTTTTCTGTAATTGCATATGATATTTAAATATTTAAGCATTTAACTACTGTTTCGTTAAAAATACCAAATAAATGAACTTACTTGATCTTCCTCCGCTGGTTTTTAAACCAGTTATTCACCTGGTCGATTGAAATGTTGTAACGAAGGAATTCTTGTTTTTGTTGTTTGCTGGGATATGGATGTTCTCGATTTGCTATTACCCATTTCTGCATTATTTCTTTCGCCCTCAATGGCAGGAAATATGATTTTTCTGTAATTGCATATGATATTTAAATATTTAAGCATTTAACTACTGTTTCGTTACAAATACTAAATAAATGAACTTACTTGATCTTCCTCCGCTGGTTTTTAAACCAGTTATTCACCTGGTCGATTGAAATGTTGTAACGAAGGAATTCTTGTTTTTGTTGTTTGCTGGGATATGGATGTTCTCGATTTGCTATTACCCATTTCTGCATTATTTCTTTCGCCCTCAATGGCAGGAAATATGATTTTTCTGTAATTGCATATGATATTTAAATATTTAAGCATTTAACTACTGTTTCGTTACAAATACTAAATAAATGAACTTACTTGATCTTCCTCCGCTGGTTTTCAAACCAGTTATTCACCTGGTCGATTGAAATGTTGTAACGAAGGAATTCTTGTTTTTGTTGTTTGCTGGGATATGGATGTTCTCGATTTGCTATTACCCATTTCTGCATTATTTCTTTCGCCCTCAATGGCAGGAAATATGATTTTTCTGTAATTGCATATGATATTTAAATATTTAAGCATTTAACTACTGTTTCGTTAAAAATACCAAATAAATGAACTTACTTGATCTTCCTCCGCTGGTTTTTAAACCAGTTATTCACCTGGTCGATTGAAATGTTGTAACGAAGGAATTCTTGTTTTTGTTGTTTGCTGGGATATGGATGTTCTCGATTTGCTATTACCCATTTCTGCATTATTTCTTTCGCC
The DNA here is from genome assembly GCA_940337035.1 of Agriotes lineatus. Classification (NCBI taxonomy): domain Eukaryota; kingdom Metazoa; phylum Arthropoda; class Insecta; order Coleoptera; family Elateridae; genus Agriotes; species Agriotes lineatus. The sequence continues at coordinate 86,462 of CALNHX010006010.1, read as the reverse complement.
CTCAATGGCAGGAAATATGATTTTTCTGTAATTGCATATGATATTTAAATATTTAAGCATTTAACTACTGTTTCGTTAAAAATACTAAATAAATGAACTTAGTTGATCTTCCTCCGCTGGTTTTTAAACCAGTTATTCACCTGGTCGATTGAAATGTTGTAACGAAGGAATTCTTGTTTTTGTTGTTTGCAGGTATATGGATGTTCTCGATTTGCTATTACCCATTTCTGCATTATTTCTTTCGCCCTCAATGGCAGGAAATATGATTTTTCTGTAATTGCATATGATATTTAAATATTTAAGCATTTAACTACTGTTTCGTTACAAATACTAAATAAATGAACTTACTTGATCTTCCTCCGCTGGTTTTCAAACCAGTTATTCACCTGGTCGATTGAAATGTTGTAACGAAGGAATTCTTGTTTTTGTTGTTTGCTGGGATATGGATGTTCTCGATTTGCTATTACCCATTTCTGCATTATTTCTTTCGCCCTCAATGGCAGGAAATATGATTTTTCTGTAATTGCATATGATATTTAAATATTTAAGCATTTAACTACTGTTTCGTTAAAAATACCAAATAAATGAACTTACTTGATCTTCCTCCGCTGGTTTTTAAACCAGTTATTCACCTGGTCGATTGAAATGGTATAACGAAGGAATTCTTGTTTTTGTTGTTTGCTGGGATATGGATGTTCTCGATTTGCTATTACCCATTTCTGCATTATTTGTTTCGCCCTCAATGGCAGGAAATATGATTTTTCTGTAATTGCATATGATATTTAAATATTTAAGCATTTAACTACTGTTTCGTTACAAATACTAAATAAATGAACTTACTTGATCTTCCTCCGCTGGTTTTTAAACCAGTTATTCACCTGGTCGATTGAAATGGTGTAACGAAGGAATTCTTGTTTTTGTTGTTTGCTGGGATATGGATGTTCTCGATTTGCTATTACCCATTTCTGCATTATTTCTTTCGCCCTCAATGGCAGGAAATATGATTTTTCTGTAATTGCATATGATATTTAAGCATTTAACTACTGTTTCGTTAAAAATACTAAATAAATGAACTTACTTCCTTCTTTTCCTCCTCTGATTCTTGAACCAGTCAATCACTTGTTTCATTGTAATGTTATACTGTAGGAAATTAATTTTCTCGGCTTTATTTGGATAAGGATGTTCCACATGTTTTTCGAGCCATGCCTTCATGGCTGTTTTTGCTTCTGCGGGCAGGAAATAAGATGTTTCTGTAATTGCAATATAATATTTAAATATTTAAGCATTTAACTACTGTTTCGTTAAAAGTACCAAATAAATGAACTTACTTGATCTTCCTCCGCTGGTTTTTAAACCAGTTATTCACCTGGTCGATTGAAATGGTATAACGAAGGAATTCTTGTTTTTGTTGTTTGCTGGGATATGGATGTTCTCGATTTGCTATTACCCATTTCTGCATTATTTCTTTCGCCCTCAATGGCAGGAAATATGATTTTTCTGTAATTGCATATGATATTTAAATATTTAAGCATTTAACTACTGTTTCGTTAAAAATACTAAATAAATGAACTTACTTGATCTTCCTCCGCTGGTTTTTAAACCAGTTATTCACCTGGTCGATTGAAATGTTGTAACGAAGGAATTCTTGTTTTTGTTGTTTGCTGGGATATGGATGTTCTCGATTTGCTATTACCCATTTCTGCATTATTTCTTTCGCCCTCAATGGCAGGAATTATGATTTTTCTGTAATTGCATATGATATTTAAATATTTAAGCATTTAACTACTGTTTCGTTAAAAATACTAAATAAATGAACTTACTTCCTTCTTTTCCTCCTCTGATTCTTGAACCAGTCAATCACTTGTTTCATTGTAATGTTATACTGTAGGAAATTAATTTTCTCGGCTTTATTTGGATAAGGATGTTCCACATGTTTTTCGAGCCATGCCTTCGTGGCTGTTTTTGCTTCTGCGGGCAGGAAATAAGATGTTTCTGTAATTGCAATATAATATTTAAATATTTAAGCATTTAACTACTGTTTCGTTAAAAATACTAAATAAATGAACTTACTTGATCTTCCTCCGCTGGTTTTTAAACCAGTTATTCACCTGGTCGATTGAAATGTTGTAACGAAGGAATTCTTGTTTTTGTTGTTTGCTGGGATATGGATGTTCTCGATTTGCTATTACCCATTTCTGCATTATTTCTTTCGCCCTCAATGGCAGGAAATATGATTTTTCTGTAATTGCATATGATATTTAAATATTTAAGCATTTAACTACTGTTTCGTTAAAAATACTAAATAAATGAACTTACTTCCTTCTTTTCCTCCTCTGATTCTTGAACCAGTCAATCACTTGTTTCATTGTAATGTTATACTGTAGGAAATTAATTTTCTCGGCTTTATTTAGATAAGGATGTTCCACATGTTTTTCGAGCCATGCCTTCATGGCTGTTTTTGCTTCTGCGGGCAGGAAATAAGATGTTTCTGTAATTGCAATATAATATTTAAATATTTAAGCATTTAACTACTGTTTCGTTAAAAATACCAAATAAATGAACTTACTTGATCTTCCTCCGCTGGTTTTTAAACCAGTTATTCACCTGGTCGATTGAAATGGTATAACGAAGGAATTCTTGTTTTTGTTGTTTGCTGGGATATGGATGTTCTCGATTTGCTATTACCCATTTCTGCATTATTTCTTTCGCCCTCAATGGCAGGAAATATGATTTTTCTGTAATTGCATATGATATTTAAATATTTAAGCATTTAACTACTGTTTCGTTAAAAATACTAAATAAATGAACTTACTTCCTTCTTTTCCTCCTCTGATTCTTGAACCAGTCAATCACTTGTTTCATTGTAATGTTATACTGTAGGAAATTAATTTTCTCGGCTTTATTTGGATAAGGATGTTCCACATGTTTTTCGAGCCATACCTTCATGGCTGTTTTTGCTTCTGCGGGCAGGAAATAAGATGTTTCTGTAATTGCAATATAATATTTAAATATTTAAGCATTTAACTACTGTTTCGTTAAAAATACCAAATAAATGAACTTACTTGATCTTCCTCCGCTGGTTTTTAAACCAGTTATTCACCTGGTCGATTGAAATGGTATAACGAAGGAATTCTTGTTTTTGTTGTTTGCTGGGATATGGATGTTCTCGATTTGCTATTACCCATTTCTGCATTATTTCTTTCGCCCTCAATGGCAGGAAATATGATTTTTCTGTAATTGCATATGATATTTAAATATTTAAGCATTTAACTACTGTTTCGTTAAAAATACTAAATAAATGAACTTACTTGATCTTCCTCCGCTGGTTTTTAAACCAGTTATTCACCTGGTCGATTGAAATGTTGTAACGAAGGAATTCTTGTTTTTGTTGTTTGCTGGGATATGGATGTTCTCGATTTGCTATTACCCATTTCTGCATTATTTCTTTCGCCCTCAATGGCAGGAAATATGATTTTTCTGTAATTGCATATTATATTTAAATATTTAAGCATTTAACTACTGTTTCGTTAAAAATACTAAATAAATGAACTTACTTCCTTCTTTTCCTCCTCTGATTCTTGAACCAGTCAATCACTTGTTTCATTGTAATGTTATACTGTAGGAAATTAATTTTCTCGGTTTTATTTGGATAAGGATGTTCCACATGTTTTTCGAGCCATGCCTTCATGGCTGTTTTTGCTTCTGCGGGCAGGAAATAAGATGTTTCTGTAATTGCAATATAATATTTAAATATTTAAGCATTTAACTACTGTTTCGTTAAAAATACCAAATAAATGAACTTACTTGATCTTCCTCCGCTGGTTTTTAAACCAGTTATTCACCTGGTCGATTGAAATGGTATAACAAAGGAATTCTTGTTTTTGTTGTTTGCTGGGATATGGATGTTCTCGATTTGCTATTACCCATTTCTGCATTATTTCTTTCGCCCTCAATGGCAGGAAATATGATTTTTCTGTAATTGCATATGATATTTAAATATTTAAGCATTTAACTACTGTTTCGTTAAAAATACTAAATAAATGAACTTACTTGATCTTCCTCCGCTGGTTTTTAAACCAGTTATTCACCTGGTCGATTGAAATGTTGTAACGAAGGAATTCTTGTTTTTGTTGTTTGCTGGGATATGGATGTTCTCGATTTGCTATTACCCATTTCTGCATTATTTCTTTCGCCCTCAATGGCAGGAAATATGATTTTTCTGTAATTGCATATGATATTTAAATATTTAAGCATTTAACTACTGTTTCGTTAAAAATACCAAATAAATGAACTTACTTGATCTTCCTCCGCTGGTTTTTAAACCAGTTATTCACCTGGTCGATTGAAATGGTATAACGAAGGAATTCTTGTTTTTGTTGTTTGCTGGGATATGGATGTTCTCGATTTGCTATTACCCATTTCTGCATTATTTCTTTCGCCCTCAATGGCAGGAAATATGATTTTTCTGTAATTGCATATGATATTTAAATATTTAAGCATTTAACTACTGTTTCGTTAAAAATACTAAATAAATGAACTTACTTCCTTCTTTTCCTCCTCTGATTCTTGAACCAGTCAATCACTTGTTTCATTGTAATGTTATACTGTAGGAAATTAATTTTCTCGGCTTTATTTGGATAAGGATGTTCCACATGTTTTTCGAGCCATACCTTCATGGCTGTTTTTGCTTCTGCGGGCAGGAAATAAGATGTTTCTGTAATTGCAATATAATATTTAAATATTTAAGCATTTAACTACTGTTTCGTTAAAAATACCAAATAAATGAACTTACTTGATCTTCCTCCGCTGGTTTTTAAACCAGTTATTCACCTGGTCGATTGAAATGGTATAACGAAGGAATTCTTGTTTTTGTTGTTTGCTGGGATATGGATGTTCTCGATTTGCTATTACCCATTTCTGCATTATTTCTTTCGCCCTCAATGGCAGGAAATATGATTTTTCTGTAATTGCATATGATATTTAAATATTTAAGCATTTAACTACTGTTTCGTTAAAAATACTAAATAAATGAACTTACTTGATCTTCCTCCGCTGGTTTTTAAACCAGTTATTCACCTGGTCGATTGAAATGTTGTAACGAAGGAATTCTTGTTTTTGTTGTTTGCTGGGATATGGATGTTCTCGATTTGCTATTACCCATTTCTGCATTATTTCTTTCGCCCTCAATGGCAGGAAATATGATTTTTCTGTAATTGCATATGATATTTAAATATTTAAGCATTTAACTACTGTTTCGTTAAAAATACTAAATAAATGAACTTACTTCCTTCTTTTCCTCCTCTGATTCTTGAACCAGTCAATCACTTGTTTCATTGTAATGTTATACTGTAGGAAATTAATTTTCTCGGCTTTATTTGGATAAGGATGTTCCACATGTTTTTCGAGCCATGCCTTCATGGCTGTTTTTGCTTCTGCGGGCAGGAAATAAGATGTTTCTGTAATTGCAATATAATATTTAAATATTTAAGCATTTAACTACTGTTTCGTTAAAAATACCAAATAAATGAACTTACTTGATCTTCCTCCGCTGGTTTTTAAACCAGTTATTCACCTGGTCGATTGAAATGGTATAACAAAGGAATTCTTGTTTTTGTTGTTTGCTGGGATATGGATGTTCTCGATTTGCTATTACCCATTTCTGCATTATTTCTTTCGCCCTCAATGGCAGGAAATATGATTTTTCTGTAATTGCATATGATATTTAAATATTTAAGCATTTAACTACTGTTTCGTTAAAAATACTAAATAAATGAACTTACTTCCTTCTTTTCCTCCTCTGATTCTTGAACCAGTCAATCACTTGTTTCATTGTAATGTTATACTGTAGGAAATTAATTTTCTCGGCTTTATTTGGATAAGGATGTTCCACATGTTTTTCGAGCCATACCTTCATGGCTGTTTTTGCTTCTGCGGGCAGGAAATAAGATGTTTCTGTAATTGCAATATAATATTTAAATATTTAAGCATTTAACTACTGTTTCGTTAAAAATACCAAATAAATGAACTTACTTGATCTTCCTCCGCTGGTTTTTAAACCAGTTATTCACCTGGTCGATTGAAATGGTATAACGAAGGAATTCTTGTTTTTGTTGTTTGCTGGGATATGGATGTTCTCGATTTGCTATTACCCATTTCTGCATTATTTCTTTCGCCCTCAATGGCAGGAAATATGATTTTTCTGTAATTGCATATGATATTTAAATATTTAAGCATTTAACTACTGTTTCGTTAAAAATACTAAATAAATGAACTTACTTGATCTTCCTCCGCTGGTTTTTAAACCAGTTATTCACCTGGTCGATTGAAATGTTGTAACGAAGGAATTCTTGTTTTTTTTGTTTGCTGGGATATGGATGTTCTCGATTTGCTATTACCCATTTCTGCATTATTTCTTTCGCCCTCAATGGCAGGAAATATGATTTTTCTGTAATTGCATATGATATTTAAATATTTAAGCATTTAACTACTGTTTCGTTAAAAATACTAAATAAATGAACTTACTTCCTTCTTTTCCTCCTCTGATTCTTGAACCAGTCAATCACTTGTTTCATTGTAATGTTATACTGTAGGAAATTAATTTTCTCGGCTTTATTTGGATAAGGATGTTCCACATGTTTTTCGAGCCATGCCTTCATGGCTGTTTTTGCTTCTGCGGGCAGGAAATAAGATGTTTCTGTAATTGCAATATAATATTTAAATATTTAAGCATTTAACTACTGTTTCGTTAAAAATACCAAATAAATGAACTTACTTGATCTTCCTCCGCTGGTTTTTAAACCAGTTATTCACCTGGTCGATTGAAATGGTATAACAAAGGAATTCTTGTTTTTGTTGTTTGCTGGGATATGGATGTTCTCGATTTGCTATTACCCATTTCTGCATTATTTCTTTCGCCCTCAATGGCAGGAAATATGATTTTTCTGTAATTGCATATGATATTTAAATATTTAAGCATTTAACTACTGTTTCGTTAAAAATACTAAATAAATGAACTTACTTCCTTCTTTTCCTCCTCTGATTCTTGAACCAGTCAATCACTTGTTTCATTGTAATGTTATACTGTAGGAAATTAATTTTCTCGGCTTTATTTGGATAAGGATGTTCCACATGTTTTTCGAGCCATACCTTCATGGCTGTTTTTGCTTCTGCGGGCAGGAAATAAGATGTTTCTGTAATTGCAATATAATATTTAAATATTTAAGCATTTAACTACTGTTTCGTTAAAAATACCAAATAAATGAACTTACTTGATCTTCCTCCGCTGGTTTTTAAACCAGTTATTCACCTGGTCGATTGAAATGGTATAACGAAGGAATTCTTGTTTTTGTTGTTTGCTGGGATATGGATGTTCTCGATTTGCTATTACCCATTTCTGCATTATTTCTTTCGCCCTCAATGGCAGGAAATATGATTTTTCTGTAATTGCATATGATATTTAAATATTTAAGCATTTAACTACTGTTTCGTTAAAAATACTAAATAAATGAACTTACTTGATCTTCCTCCGCTGGTTTTTAAACCAGTTATTCACCTGGTCGATTGAAATGTTGTAACGAAGGAATTCTTGTTTTTGTTGTTTGCTGGGATATGGATGTTCTCGATTTGCTATTACCCATTTCTGCATTATTTCTTTCGCCCTCAATGGCAGGAAATATGATTTTTCTGTAATTGCATATGATATTTAAATATTTAAGCATTTAACTACTGTTTCGTTAAAAATACTAAATAAATGAACTTACTTCCTTCTTTTCCTCCTCTGATTCTTGAACCAGTCAATCACTTGTTTCATTGTAATGTTATACTGTAGGAAATTAATTTTCTCGGCTTTATTTGGATAAGGATGTTCCACATGTTTTTCGAGCCATGCCTTCATGGCTGTTTTTGCTTCTGCGGGCAGGAAATAAGATGTTTCTGTAATTGCAATATAATATTTAAATATTTAAGCATTTAACTACTGTTTCGTTAAAAATACCAAATAAATGAACTTACTTGATCTTCCTCCGCTGGTTTTTAAACCAGTTATTCACCTGGTCGATTGAAATGGTATAACGAAGGAATTCTTGTTTTTGTTGTTTGCTGGGATATGGATGTTCTCGATTTGCTATTACCCATTTCTGCATTATTTCTTTCGCCCTCAATGGCAGGAAATATGATTTTTCTGTAATTGCATATGATATTTAAATATTTAAGCATTTAACTACTGTTTCGTTAAAAATACTAAATAAATGAACTTACTTCCTTCTTTTCCTCCTCTGATTCTTGAACCAGTCAATCACTTGTTTCATTGTAATGTTATACTGTAGGAAATTAATTTTCTCGGCTTTATTTGGATAAGGATGTTCCACATGTTTTTCGAGCCATACCTTCATGGCTGTTTTTGCTTCTGCGGGCAGGAAATAAGATGTTTCTGTAATTGCAATATAATATTTAAATATTTAAGCATTTAACTACTGTTTCGTTAAAAATACCAAATAAATGAACTTACTTGATCTTTCTCCGCTGGTTTTTAAACCAGTTATTCACCTGGTCGATTGAAATGGTATAACGAAGGAATTCTTGTTTTTGTTGTTTGCTGGGATATGGATGTTCTCGATTTGCTATTACCCATTTCTGCATTATTTCTTTCGCCCTCAATGGCAGGAAATATGATTTTTCTGTAATTGCATATGATATTTAAATATTTAAGCATTTAACTACTGTTTCGTTAAAAATACTAAATAAATGAACTTACTTGATCTTCCTCCGCTGGTTTTTAAACCAGTTATTCACCTGGTCGATTGAAATGTTGTAACGAAGGAATTCTTGTTTTTGTTGTTTGCTGGGATATGGATGTTCTCGATTTGCTATTACCCATTTCTGCATTATTTCTTTCGCCCTCAATGGCAGGAAATATGATTTTTCTGTAATTGCATATGATATTTAAATATTTAAGCATTTAACTACTGTTTCGTTAAAAATACTAAATAAATGAACTTACTTCCTTCTTTTCCTCCTCTGATTCTTGAACCAGTCAATCACTTGTTTCATTGTAATGTTATACTGTAGGAAATTAATTTTCTCGGCTTTATTTGGATAAGGATGTTCCACATGTTTTTCGAGCCATGCCTTCATGGCTGTTTTTGCTTCTGCGGGCAGGAAATAAGATGTTTCTGTAATTGCAATATAATATTTAAATATTTAAGCATTTAACTACTGTTTCGTTAAAAATACCAAATAAATGAACTTACTTGATCTTCCTCCGCTGGTTTTTAAACCAGTTATTCACCTGGTCGATTGAAATGGTATAACAAAGGAATTCTTGTTTTTGTTGTTTGCTGGGATATGGATGTTCTCGATTTGCTATTACCCATTTCTGCATTATTTCTTTCGCCCTCAATGGCAGGAAATATGATTTTTCTGTAATTGCATATGATATTTAAATATTTAAGCATTTAACTACTGTTTCGTTAAAAATACTAAATAAATGAACTTACTTCCTTCTTTTCCTCCTCTGATTCTTGAACCAGTCAATCACTTGTTTCATTGTAATGTTATACTGTAGGAAATTAATTTTCTCGGCTTTATTTGGATAAGGATGTTCCACATGTTTTTCGAGCCATACCTTCATGGCTGTTTTTGCTTCTGCGGGCAGGAAATAAGATGTTTCTGTAATTGCAATATAATATTTAAATATTTAAGCATTTAACTACTGTTTCGTTAAAAATACCAAATAAATGAACTTACTTGATCTTCCTCCGCTGGTTTTTAAACCAGTTATTCACCTGGTCGATTGAAATGGTATAACGAAGGAATTCTTGTTTTTGTTGTTTGCTGGGATATGGATGTTCTCGATTTGCTATTACCCATTTCTGCATTATTTCTTTCGCCCTCAATGGCAGGAAATATGATTTTTCTGTAATTGCATATGATATTTAAATATTTAAGCATTTAACTACTGTTTCGTTAAAAATACTAAATAAATGAACTTACTTGATCTTCCTCCGCTGGTTTTTAAACCAGTTATTCACCTGGTCGATTGAAATGTTGTAACGAAGGAATTCTTGTTTTTGTTGTTTGCTGGGATATGGATGTTCTCGATTTGCTATTACCCATTTCTGCATTATTTCTTTCGCCCTCAATGGCAGGAAATATGATTTTTCTGTAATTGCATATGATATTTAAATATTTAAGCATTTAACTACTGTTTCGTTAAAAATACTAAATAAATGAACTTACTTCCTTCTTTTCCTCCTCTGATTCTTGAACCAGTCAATCACTTGTTTCATTGTAATGTTATACTGTAGGAAATTAATTTTCTCGGCTTTATTTGGATAAGGATGTTCCACATGTTTTTCGAGCCATGCCTTCATGGCTGTTTTTGCTTCTGCGGGCAGGAAATAAGATGTTTCTGTAATTGCAATATAATATTTAAATATTTAAGCATTTAACTACTGTTTCGTTAAAAATACCAAATAAATGAACTTACTTGATCTTCCTCCGCTGGTTTTTAAACCAGTTATTCACCTGGTCGATTGAAATGGTATAACGAAGGAATTCTTGTTTTTGTTGTTTGCTGGGATATGGATGTTCTCGATTTGCTATTACCCATTTCTGCATTATTTCTTTCGCCCTCAATGGCAGGAAATATGATTTTTCTGTAATTGCATATGATATTTAAATATTTAAGCATTTAACTACTGTTTCGTTAAAAATACTAAATAAATGAACTTACTTGATCTTCCTCCGCTGGTTTTTAAACCAGTTATTCACCTGGTCGATTGAAATGTTGTAACGAAGGAATTCTTGTTTTTGTTGTTTGCTGGGATATGGATGTTCTCGATTTGCTATTACCCATTTCTGCATTATTTCTTTCGCCCTCAATGGCAGGAAATATGATTTTTCTGTAATTGCATATGATATTTAAATATTTAAGCATTTAACTACTGTTTCGTTAAAAATACTAAATAAATGAACTTACTTCCTTCTTTTCCTCCTCTGATTCTTGAACCAGTCAATCACTTGTTTCATTGTAATGTTATACTGTAGGAAATTAATTTTCTCGGCTTTATTTGGATAAGGATGTTCCACATGTTTTTCGAGCCATGCCTTCATGGCTGTTTTTGCTTCTGCGGGCAGGAAATAAGATGTTTCTGTAATTGCTATATAATATTTAAATATTTAAGCATTTAACTACTGTTTCGTTAAAAATACCAAATAAATGAACTTACTTGATCTTCCTCCGCTGGTTTTTAAACCAGTTATTCACCTGGTCGATTGAAATGGTATAACAAAGGAATTCTTGTTTTTGTTGTTTGCTGGGATATGGATGTTCTCGATTTGCTATTACCCATTTCTGCATTATTTCTTTCGCCCTCAATGGCAGGAAATATGATTTTTCTGTAATTGCATATGATATTTAAATATTTAAGCATTTAACTACTGTTTCGTTAAAAATACTAAATAAATGAACTTACTTCCTTCTTTTCCTCCTCTGATTCTTGAACCAGTCAATCACTTGTTTCATTGTAATGTTATACTGTAGGAAATTAATTTTCTCGGCTTTATTTGGATAAGGATGTTCCACATGTTTTTCGAGCCATGCCTTCATGGCTGTTTTTGCTTCTGCGGGCAGGAAATAAGATGTTTCTGTAATTGCAATATAATATTTAAATATTTAAGCATTTAACTACTGTTTCGTTAAAAATACCAAATAAATGAACTTACTTGATCTTCCTCCGCTGGTTTTTAAACCAGTTATTCACCTGGTCGATTGAAATGGTATAACGAAGGAATTCTTGTTTTTGTTGTTTGCTGGGATATGGATGTTCTCGATTTGCTATTACCCATTTCTGCATTATTTCTTTCGCCCTCAATGGCAGGAAATATGATTTTTCTGTAATTGCATATGATATTTAAATATTTAAGCATTTAACTACTGTTTCGTTACAAATACTAAATAAATGAACTTACTTGATCTTCCTCCGCTGGTTTTTAAACCAGTTATTCACCTGGTCGATTGAAATGTTGTAACGAAGGAATTCTTGTTTTTGTTGTTTGCTGGGATATGGATGTTCTCGATTTGCTATTACCCATTTCTGCATTATTTCTTTCGCCCTCAATGGCAGGAAATATGATTTTTCTGTAATTGCATATGATATTTAAATATTTAAGCATTTAACTACTGTTTCGTTACAAATACTAAATAAATGAACTTACTTGATCTTCCTCCGCTGGTTTTTAAACCAGTTATTCACCTGGTCGATTGAAATGTTGTAACGAAGGAATTCTTGTTTTTGTTGTTTGCTGGGATATGGATGTTCTCGATTTGCTATTACCCATTTCTGCATTATTTCTTTCGCCCTCAATGGCAGGAAATATGATTTTTCTGTAATTGCATATGATATTTAAATATTTAAGCATTTAACTACTGTTTCGTTACAAATACTAAATAAATGAACTTACTTGATCTTCCTCCGCTGGTTTTTAAACCAGTTATTCACCTGGTCGATTGAAATGTTGTAACGAAGGAATTCTTGTTTTTGTTGTTTGCTGGGATATGGATGTTCTCGATTTGCTATTACCCATTTCTGCATTATTTCTTTCGCCCTCAATGGCAGGAAATACGACTTCTCTGTAATTGCATATGATATTTAAATATTTAAGCATTTAACTACTGTTTCGTTAAAAATACTAAATAAATGAACTTACTTCCTTCTTTTCCTCCTCTGATTCTTGAACCAGTCAATCACTTGTTTCATTGTAATGTTATACTGTAGGAAATTAATTTTCTCGGCTTTATTTGGATAAGGATGTTCCACATGTTTTTCGCGCCATGCCTTCATGGCTGTTTTTGCTTCTGCGGGCAGGAAATAAGATGTTTCTGTAATTGCAATATAATATTTAAATATTTAAGCATTTAACTACTGTTTCGTTAAAAATACCAAATAAATGAACTTACTTGATCTTCCTCCGCTGGTTTTTAAACCAGTTATTCACCTGGTCGATTGAAATGGTATAACGAAGGAATTCTTGTTTTTGTTGTTTGCTGGGATATGGATGTTCTCGATTTGCTATTACCCATTTCTGCATTATTTCTTTCGTCCTCAATGGCAGGAAATATGATTTTTCTGTAATTGCATATGATATTTAAATATTTAAGCATTTAACTACTGTTTCGTTACAAATACTAAATAAATGAACTTACTTGATCTTCCTCCGCTGGTTTTTAAACCAGTTATTCACCTGGTCGATTGAAATGTTGTAACGAAGGAATTCTTGTTTTTGTTGTTTGCTGGGATATGGATGTTCTCGATTTGCTATTACCCATTTCTGCATTATTTCTTTCGCCCTCAATGGCAGGAAATATGATTTTTCTGTAATTGCATATGATATTTAAATATTTAAGCATTTAACTACTGTTTCGTTAAAAATACTAAATAAATGAACTTACTTCCTTCTTTTCCTCCTCTGATTCTTGAACCAGTCAATCACTTGTTTCATTGTAATGTTATACTGTAGGAAATTAATTTTCTCGGCTTTATTTGGATAAGGATGTTCCACATGTTTTTCGAGCCATACCTTCATGGCTGTTTTTGCTTCTGCGGGCAGGAAATAAGATGTTTCTGTAATTGCAATATAATATTTAAATATTTAAGCATTTAACTACTGTTTCGTTAAAAATACCAAATAAATGAACTTACTTGATCTTCCTCCGCTGGTTTTTAAACCAGTTATTCACCTGGTCGATTGAAATGGTATAACGAAGGAATTCTTGTTTTTGTTGTTTGCTGGGATATGGATGTTCTCGATTTGCTATTACCCATTTCTGCATTATTTCTTTCGCCCTCAATGGCAGGAAATATGATTTTTCTGTAATTGCATATGATATTTAAATATTTAAGCATTTAACTACTGTTTCGTTAAAAATACTAAATAAATGAACTTACTTGATCTTCCTCCGCTGGTTTTTAAACCAGTTATTCACCTGGTCGATTGAAATGTTGTAACGAAGGAATTCTTGTTTTTGTTGTTTGCTGGGATATGGATGTTCTCGATTTGCTATTACCCATTTCTGCATTATTTCTTTCGCCCTCAATGGCAGGAAATATGATTTTTCTGTAATTGCATATGATATTTAAATATTTAAGCATTTAACTACTGTTTCGTTAAAAATACTAAATAAATGAACTTACTTCCTTCTTTTCCTCCTCTGATTCTTGAACCAGTCAATCACTTGTTTCATTGTAATGTTATACTGTAGGAAATTAATTTTCTCGGCTTTATTTGGATAAGGATGTTCCACATGTTTTTCGAGCCATGCCTTCATGGCTGTTTTTGCTTCTGCGGGCAGGAAATAAGATGTTTCTGTAATTGCTATATAATATTTAAATATTTAAGCATTTAACTACTGTTTCGTTAAAAATACCAAATAAATGAACTTACTTGATCTTCCTCCGCTGGTTTTTAAACCAGTTATTCACCTGGTCGATTGAAATGGTATAACAAAGGAATTCTTGTTTTTGTTGTTTGCTGGGATATGGATGTTCTCGATTTGCTATTACCCATTTCTGCATTATTTCTTTCGCCCTCAATGGCAGGAAATATGATTTTTCTGTAATTGCATATGATATTTAAATATTTAAGCATTTAACTACTGTTTCGTTAAAAATACTAAATAAATGAACTTACTTCATTTTCCTCCGCTGGTTTTTAAACCAGTTAGTGACCTGGTCCATTGATATATTGTACTGGAGGAATTGTTGTTTCTCGTGTTTGTTTGGGTAAGGGTGCTTTACATTTTCTTCTATCCATAACTGCATCATCTCTTTCGCCCTGGTGGGTAGGTAATACGACTTCTCTGTAATTGCATATGATATTTAAATATTTAAGCATTTAACTACTGTTTCGTTAAAAATACTAAATAAATGAACTTACTTCATTTTCCTCCGCTTTTTTAAACCAGTTAGTGACCTGGTCCATTGATATATTGTACTGGAGGAATTGTTGTTTCTCGTGTTTGTTTGGGTAAGGGTGCTTTACATTTTCTTCTATCCATAACTGCATCATCTCTTTCGCCCTGGTGGGTAGGTAATACGACTTCTCTGTAATTGCATATGATATTTAAATATTTAAGCATTTAACTACTGTTTCGTTAAAAATACTAAATAAATGAACTTACTCCATTTTCCTCCGCTGGTTTTTAAACCAGTTAGTGACCTGGTCCATTGATATATTGTACTGGAGGAATTGTTGTTTCTCGTGTTTGTTTGGGTAAGGGTGCTTTACATTTTCTTCTATCCATAACTGCATCATCTCTTTCGCCCTGGTGGGTAGGTAATACGACTTCTCTGTAATTGCATATGATATTTAAATATTTAAGCATTTAACTACTGTTTCGTTAAAAATACTAAATAAATGAACTTACTTCATTTTCCTCCGCTGGTTTTTAAACCAGTTAGTGACCTGGTCCATTGATATATTGTACTGGAGGAATTGTTGTTTCTCGTGTTTGTTTGGGTAAGGGTGCTTTACATTTTCTTCTATCCATAACTGCATCATCTCTTTCGCCCTGGTGGGTAGGTAATACGACTTCTCTGTAATTGCATATGATATTTAAATATTTAAGCATTTAACTACTGTTTCGTTAAAAATGCTAAATAAATGAACTTACTTCATTTTCCTCCGCTGGTTTTTAAACCAGTTAGTGACCTGGTCCATTGATATATTGTACTGGAGGAATTGTTGTTTCTCGTGTTTGTTTGGGTAAGGGTGCTTTACATTTTCTTCTATCCATAACTGCATCATCTCTTTCGCCCTGGTGGGTAGGTAATACGACTTCTCTGTAATTGCATATGATATTTAAATATTTAAGCATTTAACTACTGTTTCGTTAAAAATACTAAATAAATGAACTTACTTCATTTTCCTCCGCTGGTTTTTAAACCAGTTAGTGACCTGGTCCATTGATATATTGTACTGGAGGAATTGTTGTTTCTCGTGTTTGTTTGGGTAAGGGTGCTTTACATTTTCTTCTATCCATAACTGCATCATCTCTTTCGCCCTGGTGGGTAGGTAATACGACTTCTCTGTAATTGCATATGATATTTAAATATTTAAGCATTTAACTACTGTTTCGTTAAAAATACAAAATAAATGAACTTACTTCATTTTCCTTCGGTGACCTTTGGTGACCTTTGGTGACGTTTGGGGTGACCTTTGGTGACCTTTGGGGTGACCTTTGGTGACCTTTGGGGTGACCTTTGGTGACCTTTGGTGACCTTTGGTGACCTTTGGTGACCTTTGGGGGTGACCTTTGGTGACCTTTGGGGTGACCTTTGGTGACCTTTGGTGACCTTTGGTGACCTTTGGGGTGACCTTTGGTGACCTTTGGTGACCTTTGGTGACCTTTGGTGACCTTTGGGGTGACCTTTGGTGACCTTTGGTGACCTTTGGTGACCTCTGGTGACCTTTGGTGACCTTTGGGGTGACCTTTGGTGACCTTTGGGGTGACCTTTGGTGACCTTTGGGGTGACCTTTGGTGACCTTTGGGGTGACCTTTGGTGACCTTTGGTGACCTTTGGTGACCTTTGGTGACCTTTGGTGACCTTTGGTGACCTTTGGTGACCTTTGGGGTGACCTTTGGTGACCTTTGGTGACCTTTGGTGACCTTTGGGGTGACCTTTGGTGACTTTTGGGGTGACCTTTGGTGACCTTTGGGGTGATCTTTGGTGACCTTTGGGGTGACTTTTGGTGACCTTTGGTAACTTTTGGTGACCTTTGGGGTGACCTTTGGGGTGACCTGTGGTGACCTTTGGGGTGACCTTTGGTGACCTTTGGTGACGTTTGGGGTGACCTTTGGTGACCTTTGGGGTGACCTTTGGTGACCTTTGGTGACCTTTGGGGTGATCTTTGGTGACCTTTGGGGTGACTTTTGGTGACCTTTGGTAACTTTTGGTGACCTTTGGGGTGACCTTTGGGGTGACCTGTGGTGACCTTTGGGGTGACCTTTGGTGACCTTCGGTGACCTTTGGTGACCTTTGGTGACCTTTGGTGACTTTTGGGGTGACCTTTGGTGACCTTTGGGGTGACCTTTGGTGACCTTTGGGGTGACCTTTGGTGACCTTTGGTGACCTTTGGTGACCTTTGGTGACCTTTGGGGTGACCTTTGGTGACCTTTGGTGACCTTTGGTGACCTCTGGTGACCTTTGGTGACCTTTGGGGTGACCTTTGGTGACCTTTGGGGTGACCTTTGGTGACCTTTGGGGTGACCTTTGGTGACCTTTGGGGTGACCTTTGGTGACCTTTGGTGACCTTTGGTGACCTTTGGTGACCTTTGGTGACCTTTGGTGACCTTTGGTGACCTTTGGGGTGACCTTTGGTGACCTTTGGTGACCTTTGGTGACCTTTGGGGTGACCTTTGGTGACTTTTGGGGTGACCTTTGGTGACCTTTGGGGTGATCTTTGGTGACCTTTGGGGTGACTTTTGGTGACCTTTGGTAACTTTTGGTGACCTTTGGGGTGACCTTTGGGGTGACCTGTGGTGACCTTTGGGGTGACCTTTGATGACCTTTGGTGACGTTTGGGGTGACCTTTGGTGACCTTTGGGATGACCTTTGGTGACCTTTGGTGACCTTTGGTGACCTTTGTGACCTTTGGTGACCTTTGGGGTGACCTTTGGTGACCTTTGGGGTGACCTTTGGTGACCTTTGGTGACCTTTGGTGACCTTTGGGGTGACCTTTGGTGACCTTTGGGGTGACCTTTGGTGACCTTTGGGGTGACCTTTGGTGACCTTTGGTGACCTTTGGTGACCTCTGGTGACCTTTGGTGACGTTTGGGGTGACCTTTGGTGACCTTTGGGGTGACCTTTGGTGACCTTTGGGGTGTCCTTTGGTGACCTTTGGTGACCTTTGGTGACCTTTGGTGACCTTTGGGGTGACCTTTGGTGACCTTTGGGGTGACCTTTGGTGACCTTTGGTGACCTTTGGTGACCTTTGGGGTGACCTTTGGTGACCTTTGGTGACCTTTGGTGACCTTTGGTGACCTTTGGGGTGACCTTTGGTGACCTTTGGTGACCTTTGGTGACCTCTGGTGACCTTTGGTGACCTTTGGGGTGACCTTTGGTGACCTTTGGGGTGACCTTTGGTGACCTTTGGGGTGACCTTTGGTGACCTTTGGGGTGACCTTTGGTGACCTTTGGTGACCTTTGGTGACCTTTGGTGACCTTTGGTGACCTTTGGTGACCTTTGGTGACCTTTGGGGTGACCTTTGGTGACCTTTGGTGACCTTTGGTGACCTTTGGGGTGACCTTTGGTGACTTTTGGGGTGACCTTTGGTGACCTTTGGGGTGATCTTTGGTGACCTTTGGGGTGACTTTTGGTGACCTTTGGTAACTTTTGGTGACCTTTGGGGTGACCTTTGGGGGTGACCTGTGGTGACCTTTGGGGTGACCTTTGGTGACCTTTGGTGACGTTTGGGGTGACCTTTGGTGACCTTTGGGGTGACCTTTGGTGACCTTTGGTGACCTTTGGGGTGATCTTTGGTGACCTTTGGGGTGACTTTTGGTGACCTTTGGTAACTTTTGGTGACCTTTGGGGTGACCTTTGGGGTGACCTGTGGTGACCTTTGGGGTGACCTTTGGTGACCTTCGGTGACCTTTGGTGACCTTTGGTGACCTTTGGTGACTTTTGGGGTTTCCTTTGGTGACCTTTGGGGTGACCTTTGGTGACCTTTGGGGTGACCTTTGGTGACCTTTGGGGTGACCTTTGGTGACCTTTGGGGTGACCTTTGGTGACCTTTGGGGTGACCTTTGGTGACCTTTGGTGACCTTTGGTGACCTTTGGTGACCTTTGGTGACCTTTGGTGACCTTTGGGGTGACCTTTGGTGACCTTTGGTGACCTTTGGTGACCTTTGGGGTGACCTTTGGTGACTTTTGGGGTGACCTTTGGTGACCTTTGGGGTGATCTTTGGTGACCTTTGGGGTGACTTTTGGTGACCTTTGGTAACTTTTGGTGACCTTTGGGGTGACCTTTGGGGTGACCTGTGGTGACCTTTGGGGTGACCTTTGGTGACCTTTGGTGACGTTTGGGGTGACCTTTGGTGACCTTTGGGGTGACTTTTGGTGACCTTTGGGGTGACCTTTGGTGACCTTGGTGACCTTTGGTGACCTTTGGTGACCTTTGGGGTGACCTTTGTGACCTTTGGGGTGACCTTTGGTGACCTTTGGTGACCTTTGGTGACCTTTGGGGTGACCTTTGGTGACCTTTGGTGACCTTTGGTGACCTTTGGTGACCTTTGGGGTGACCTTTGGTGACCTTTGGTGACCTTTGGTGACCTCTGGTGACCTTTGGTGACCTTTGGGGTGACCTTTGGTGACCTTTGGGGTGACCTTTGGTGACCTTTGGGGTGACCTTTGGTGACCTTTGGGGTGACCTTTGGTGACCTTTGGTGACCTTGGTGACCTTTGGTGACCTTTGGTGACCTTTGGTGACCTTTGGTGACCTTTGGGGTGGTGACCTTTGGTGACCTTTGGTGACCTTTGGTGACCTTTGGGGTGACCTTTGGTGACTTTTGGGGTGACCTTTGGTGACCTTTGGGGTGATCTTTGGTGACCTTTGGGGTGACTTTTGGTGACCTTTGGTAACTTTTGGTGACCTTTGGGGTGACCTTTGGGGTGACCTGTGGTGACCTTTGGGGTGACCTTTGGTGACCTTTGGTGACCTTTGGGGTGATCTTTGGTGACCTTTGGGGTGACTTTTGGTGACCTTTGGTAACTTTTGGTGACCTTTGGGGTGACCTGTGGTGACCTTTGGGGTGACCTTTGGTGACCTTCGGTGACCTTTGGTGACCTTTGGTAACCTTTGGTGACTTTTGGGGTGACCTTTGGTGACCTTTGGGGTGACCTTTGGTGACCTTTGGGGTGACCTTTGGTGACCTTTGGTGACCTTTGGTGACCTTTGGTGACCTTTGGGGTGACCTTTGGTGACCTTTGGTGACCTTTGGTGACCTCTGGTGACCTTTGGTGACCTTTGGGGTGACCTTTGGTGACCTTTGGGGTGACCTTTGGTGACCTTTGGGGTGACCTTTGGTGACCTTTGGGGTGACCTTTGGTGACCTTTGGTGACCTTTGGTGACCTTTGGTGACCTTTGGTGACCTTTGGTGACCTTTGGTGACCTTTGGGGTGACCTTTGGTGACCTTTGGTGACCTTTGGTGACCTTTGGGGTGACCTTTGGTGACTTTTGGGGTGACCTTTGGTGACCTTTGGGGTGATCTTTGGTGACCTTTGGGGTGACTTTTGGTGACCTTTGGTAACTTTTGGTGACCTTTGGGGTGACCTTTGGTGACCTTTGGTGACCTTTGGTGACCTTTGGTGACCTTTGGGGTGACCTTTGGTGACCTTTGGGGTGACCTTTGGTGACCTTTGGTGACCTTTGGTGACCTTTGGGGTGACCTTTGGTGACCTTTGGTGACCTTTGGTGACCTTTGGTGACCTTTGGGGTGACCTTTGGTGACCTTTGGTGACCTTTGGTGACCTTTGGGGTGACCTTTGGTGACTTTTGGGGTGACCTTTGGTGACCTTTGGGGTGATCTTTGGTGACCTTTGGGGTGACTTTTGGTGACCTTTGGTAACTTTTGGTGACCTTTGGGGTGACCTTTGGTGACCTTTGGTGACCTTTGGTGACCTTTGGTGACCTTTGGGGTGACCTTTGGTGACCTTTGGGGTGACCTTTGGTGACCTTTGGTGACCTTTGGTGACCTTTGGGGTGACCTTTGGTGACCTTTGGCGACCTTTGGTGACCTTTGGTGACCTTTGGGGTGACCTTTGGTGACCTTTGGTGACCTTTGGTGACCTCTGGTGACCTTTGGTGACCTTTGGGGTGACCTTTGGTGACCTTTGGGGTGACCTTTGGTGACCTTTGGGGTGACCTTTGGTGACCTTTGGGGTGACCTTTGGTGACCTTTGGTGACCTTTGGTGACCTTTGGTGACCTTTGGTGACCTTTGGTGACCTTTGGTGACCTTTGGTGACCTTTGGTGACCTTTGGGGTGACCTTTGGTGACCTTTGGTGACCTTTGGTGACCTTTGGGGTGACCTTTGGTGACTTTTGGGGTGACCTTTGGTGACCTTTGGGGTGATCTTTGGTGACCTTTGGGGTGACTTTTGGTGACCTTTGGTAACTTTTGGTGACCTTTGGGGTGACCTTTGGGGTGACCTGTGGTGACCTTTGGGGTGACCTTTGGTGACCTTTGGTGACGTTTGGGGTGACCTTTGGTGACCTTTGGGGTGACCTTTGGTGACCTTTGGGGTGATCTTTGGTGACCTTTGGGGTGACTTTTGGTGACCTTTGGTAACTTTTGGTGACCTTTGGGGTGACCTTTGGGGTGACCTGTGGTGACCTTTGGGGTGACCTTTGGTGACCTTCGGTGACCTTTGGTGACCTTTGGTGACCTTTGGTGACTTTTGGGGTGACCTTTGGTGACCTTCGGTGACCTTTGGTGACCTTTGGTGACCTTTGGTGACTTTTGGGGTGACCTTTGGTGACCTTTGGGGTGACCTTTGGTGACCTTTGGGGTGACCTTTGGTGACCTTTGGGGTGACCTTTGGTGACCTTTGGTGACCTTTGGTGACCTTTGGTGACCTTTGGTGACCTTTGGTGACCTTTGGTGACCTTTGGGGTGACCTTTGGTGACCTTTGGTGACCTTTGGTGACCTTTGGGGTGACCTTTGGTGACTTTTGGGGTGACCTTTGGTGACCTTTGGGGTGATCTTTGGTGACCTTTGGGGTGACTTTTGGTGACCTTTGGTAACTTTTGGTGACCTTTGGGGTGACCTTTGGGGTGACCTGTGGTGACCTTTGGGGTGACCTTTGGTGACCTTTGGTGACGTTTGGGGTGACCTTTGGTGACCTTTGGGGTGACCTTTGGTGACCTTTGGTGACCTTTGGGGTGATCTTTGGTGACCTTTGGGGTGACTTTTGGTGACCTTTGGTAACTTTTGGTGACCTTTGGGGTGACCTTTGGGGTGACCTGTGGTGACCTTTGGGGTGACCTTTGGTGACCTTCGGTGACCTTTGGTGACCTTTGGTGACCTTTGGTGACTTTTGGGGTGACCTTTGGTGACCTTTGGGGTGACCTTTGGTGACCTTTGGGGTGACCTTTGGTGACCTTTGGTGACCTTTGGTGACCTTTGGTGACCTTTGGGGTGACCTTTGGTGACCTTTGGTGACCTTTGGTGACCTCTGGTGACCTTTGGTGACCTTTGGGGTGACCTTTGGTGACCTTTGGGGTGACCTTTGGTGACCTTTGGGGTGACCTTTGGTGACCTTTGGGGTGACCTTTGGTGACCTTTGGTGACCTTTGGTGACCTTTGGTGACCTTTGGTGACCTTTGGTGACCTTTGGTGACCTTTGGGGTGACCTTTGGTGACCTTTGGTGACCTTTGGGTGACCTTTGGTGACTTTTGGGGTGACCTTTGGTGACCTTTGGGGTGATCTTTGGTGACCTTTGGGGTGACTTTTGGTGACCTTTGGTAACTTTTGGTGACCTTTGGGGTGACCTTTGGTGACCTTTGGTGACCTTTGGTGACCTTTGGTGACCTTTGGGGTGACCTTTGGTGACCTTTGGGGTGACCTTTGGTGACCTTTGGTGACCTTTGGTGACCTTTGGGGTGACCTTTGGTGACCTTTGGTGACCTTTGGTGACCTTTGGTGACCTTTGGGGTGACCTTTGGTGACCTTTGGTGACCTTTGGTGACCTTTGGGGTGACCTTTGGTGACTTTTGGGGTGACCTTTGGTGACCTTTGGGGTGATCTTTGGTGACCTTTGGGGTGACTTTTGGTGACCTTTGGTAACTTTTGGTGACCTTTGGGGTGACCTTTGGTGACCTTTGGTGACCTTTGGTGACCTTTGGTGACCTTTGGGGTGACCTTTGGTGACCTTTGGGGTGACCTTTAGTGACCTTTGGTGACCTTTGGTGACCTTTGGGGTGACCTTTGGTGACCTTTGGTGACCTTTGGTGACCTTTGGTGACCTTTGGGGTGACCTTTGGTGACCTTTGGTGACCTTTGGTGACCTCTGGTGACCTTTGGTGACCTTTGGGGTGACCTTTGGTGACCTTTGGGGTGACCTTTGGTGACCTTTGGGGTGACCTTTGGTGACCTTTGGGGTGACCTTTGGTGACCTTTGGTGACCTTTGGTGACCTTTGGTGACCTTTGGTGACCTTTGGGGTGACCTTTGGTGACCTTTGGTGACCTTTGGTGACCTTTGGGGTGACCTTTGGTGACTTTTGGGGTGACCTTTGGTGACCTTTGGGGTGATCTTTGGTGACCTTTGGGGTGACTTTTGGTGACCTTTGGTAACTTTTGGTGACCTTTGGGGTGACCTTTGGGGTGACCTGTGGTGACCTTTGGGGTGACCTTTGGTGACCTTTGGTGACGTTTGGGGTGACCTTTGGTGACCTTTGGGGTGACCTTTGGTGACCTTTGGTGACCTTTGGGGTGATCTTTGGTGACCTTTGGGGTGACTTTTGGTGACCTTTGGTAACTTTTGGTGACCTTTGGGGTGACCTTTGGGGTGACCTGTGGTGACCTTTGGGGTGACCTTTGGTGACCTTCGGTGACCTTTGGTGACCTTTGGTGACCTTTGGTGACTTTTGGGGTGACCTTTGGTGACCTTTGGGGTGACCTTTGGTGACCTTTGGGGTGACCTTTGGTGACCTTTGGTGACCTTTGGTGACCTTTGGTGACCTTTGGGGTGACCTTTGGTGACCTTTGGTGACCTTTGGTGACCTCTGGTGACCTTTGGTGACCTTTGGGGTGACCTTTGGTGACCTTTGGGGTGACCTTTGGTGACCTTTGGGGTGACCTTTGGTGACCTTTGGGGTGACCTTTGGTGACCTTTGGTGACCTTTGGTGACCTTTGGTGACCTTTTGTGACCTTTGGTGACCTTTGGTGACCTTTGGGGTGACCTTTGGTGACCTTTGGTGACCTTTGGTGACCTTTGGGGTGACCTTTGGGGTGACCTTTGGTGACCTTTGGGGTGACCTTTGGTGACCTTTGGGGTGACCTTTGGTGACCTTTGGTGACCTTTGGTGACCTTTGGTGACCTTTGGGGTGACCTTTGGTGACCTTTGGGGTGACCTTTGGTGACCTTTGGGGTGATCTTTGGTGACCTTTGGGGTGACTTTTGGTGACCTTTGGTAACTTTTGGTGACCTTTAGGGTGACCTTTGGTGACCTTTGGTGACCTTTGGTGACCTTTGGTGACCTTTGGGGTGACCTTTGGTGACCTTTGGGGTGACCTTTGGTGACCTTTGGTGACCTTTGGTGACCTTTGGGGTGACCTTTGGTGACCTTTGGTGACCTTTGGTGACCTTTGGTGACCTTTGGGGTGACCTTTGGTGACCTTTGGTGACCTTTGGTGACCTCTGGTGACCTTTGGTGACCTTTGGGGTGACCTTTGGTGACCTTTGGGGTGACCTTTGGTGACGTTTGGGGTGACCTTTGGTGACCTTTGGGGTGACCTTTGGTGACCTTTGGTGACCTTTGGTGACCTTTGGTGACCTTTGGTGACCTTTGGTGACCTTTGGTGACCTTTGGGGTGACCTTTGGTGACCTTTGGTGACCTTTGGTGACCTTTGGGGTGACCTTTGGTGACTTTTGGGGTGACCTTTGGTGACCTTTGGGGTGATCTTTGGTGACCTTTGGGGTGACTTTTGGTGACCTTTGGTAACTTTTGGTGACCTTTGGGGTGACCTTTGGGGTGACCTGTGGTGACCTTTGGGGTGACCTTTGGTGACCTTTGGTGACGTTTGGGGTGACCTTTGGTGACCTTTGGGTGACCTTTGGTGACCTTTGGTGACCTTTGGGGTGATCTTTGGTGACCTTTGGGGTGACTTTTGGTGACCTTTGGTAACATTTGGTGACCTTTGGGGTGACCTTTGGGGTGACCTGTGGTGACCTTTGGGGTGACCTTTGGTGACCTTCGGTGACCTTTGGTGACCTTTGGTGACCTTTGGTGACTTTTGGGGTGACCTTTGGTGACCTTTGGGGTGACCTTTGGTGACCTTTGGGGTGACCTTTGGTGACCTTTGGTGACCTTTGGTGACCTTTGGTGACCTTTGGGGTGACCTTTGGTGACCTTTGGTGACCTTTGGTGACCTCTGGTGACCTTTGGTGACCTTTGGGGTGACCTTTGGTGACCTTTGGGGTGACCTTTGGTGACCTTTGGGGTGACCTTTGGTGACCTTTGGGGTGACCTTTGGTGACCTTTGGTGACCTTTGGTGACCTTTGGTGACCTTTGGTGACCTTTGGTGACCTTTGGTGACCTTTGGTGACCTTTGGGGTGACCTTTGGTGACTTTTGGGGTGACCTTTGGTGACCTTTGGGGTGATCTTTGGTGACCTTAGGGGTGACTTTTGGTGACCTTTGGTAACTTTTGGTGACCTTTGGGGTGACCTTTGGTGACCTTTGGTGACCTTTGGTGACCTTTGGTGACCTTTGGGGTGACCTTTGGTGACCTTTGGGGTGACCTTTGGTGACCTTTGGTGACCTTTGGTGACCTTTGGGGTGACCTTTGGTGACCTTTGGTGACCTTTGGTGACCTTTGGTGACCTTTGGGGTGACCTTTGGTGACCTTTGGTGACCTTTGGTGACCTTTGGGGTGACCTTTGGTGACTTTTGGGGTGACCTTTGGTGACCTTTGGGGTGATCTTTGGTGACCTTTGGGGTGACTTTTGGTGACCTTTGGTAACTTTTGGTGACCTTTGGGGTGACCTTTGGTGACCTTTGGTGACCTTTGGTGACCTTTGGGGTGACCTTTGGTGACCTTTGGTGACCTTTGGTGACCTTTGGTGACCTTTGGTGACCTTTGGTGACCTTTGGTGACCTTTGGGGTGACCTTTGGTGACCTTTGGTGACCTTTGGTGACCTTTGGGGTGACCTTTGGTGACTTTTGGGGTGACCTTTGGTGACCTTTGGGGTGATCTTTGGTGACCTTTGGGGTGACTTTTGGTGACCTTTGGTAACTTTTGGTGACCTTTGGGGTGACCTTTGGTGACCTTTGGTGACCTTTGGTGACCTTTGGTGACCTTTGGGGTGACCTTTGGTGACCTTTGGGGTGACCTTTGGTGACCTTTGGTGACCTTTGGTGACCTTTGGGGTGACCTTTGGTGACCTTTGGTGACCTTTGGTGACCTTTGGTGACCTTTGGGGTGACCTTTGGTGACCTTTGGTGACCTTTGGTGACCTTTGGGGTGACCTTTGGTGACTTTTGGGGTGACCTTTGGTGACCTTTGGGGTGATCTTTGGTGACCTTTGGGGTGACTTTTGGTGACCTTTGGTAACTTTTGGTGACCTTTGGGGTGACCTTTGGTGACCTTTGGTGACCTTTGGTGACCTTTGGTGACCTTTGGGGTGACCTTTGGTGACCTTTGGGGTGACCTTTGGTGACCTTTGGTGACCTTTGGTGACCTTTGGGGTGACCTTTGGTGACCTTTGGTGACCTTTGGTGACCTTTGGTGACCTTTGGGGTGACCTTTGGTGACCTTTGGTGACCTTTGGTGACCTCTGGTGACCTTTGGTGACCTTTGGGGTGACCTTTGGTGACCTTTGGGGTGACCTTTGGTGACCTTTGGGGTGACCTTTGGTGACCTTTGGGGTGACCTTTGGTGACCTTTGGTGACCTTTGGTGACCTTTGGTGACCTTTGGTGACCTTTGGTGACCTTTGGTGACCTTTGGGGTGACCTTTGGTGACCTTTGGTGACCTTTGGTGACCTTTGGGGTGACCTTTGGTGACTTTTGGGGTGACCTTTGGTGACCTTTGGGGTGATCTTTGGTGACCTTTGGGGTGACTTTTGGTGACCTTTGGTAACTTTTGGTGACCTTTGGGGTGACCTTTGGGGTGACCTGTGGTGACCTTTGGGGTGACCTTTGGTGACCTTTGGTGACGTTTGGGGTGACCTTTGGTGACCTTTGGGGTGACCTTTGGTGACCTTTGGTGACCTTTGGGGTGATCTTTGGTGACCTTTGGGGTGACTTTTGGTGACCTTTGGTAACTTTTGGTGACCTTTGGGGTGACCTTTGGGGTGACCTGTGGTGACCTTTGGGGTGACCTTTGGTGACCTTCGGTGACCTTTGGTGACCTTTGGTGACCTTTGGTGACTTTTGGGGTGACCTTTGGTGACCTTTGGGGTGACCTTTGGTGACCTTTGGGGTGACCTTTGGTGACCTTTGGTGACCTTTGGGGTGATCTTTGGTGACCTTTGGGGTGACTTTTGGTGACCTTTGGTAACTTTTGGTGACCTTTGGGGTGACCTTTGGGGTGACCTGTGGTGACCTTTGGGGTGACCTTTGGTGACCTTCGGTGACCTTTGGTGACCTTTGGTGACCTTTGGTGACTTTTGGGGTGACCTTTGGTGACCTTTGGGGTGACCTTTGGTGACCTTTGGGGTGACCTTTGGTGACCTTTGGTGACCTTTGGTGACCTTTGGTGACCTTTGGGGTGACCTTTGGTGACCTTTGGTGACCTTTGGTGACCTCTGGTGACCTTTGGTGACCTTTGGGGTGACCTTTGGTGACCTTTGGGGTGACCTTTGGTGACCTTTGGGGTGACCTTTGGTGACCTTTGGTGACCTTTGGTGACCTTTGGTGACCTTTGGTGACCTTTGGTGACCTTTGGTGACCTTTGGGGTGACCTTTGGTGACCTTTGGTGACCTTTGGTGACCTTTGGGGTGACCTTTGGTGACCTTTGGGGCTGGTGACCTTTGGTGACCTTTGGGGTGACCTTTGGTGACCTTTGGGGTGACTTCTTGTGACCTTTGGTACCTTTGGTGACCTTTGGGGTGACCTTTGGTGACCCTTGGTGACCTTTGGTGACCTTTGGTGACCTTTGGGGTGACCTTTGGTGACCTTTGGGTGACCTTTGGTGACCTTTGGGTGACCTTTGGTGACCTTTGGGGTGACCTTTGGTGACCTTTGGGTGACCTTTGGTGACCTTTGGTGACCTTTGGGGTGACCTTTGGTGACCTTTGGTGACCTTTGGTGACCTTTGGGTGACCTTTGGTGACCTTTTGGGGTGACCTTTGGTGACCTTTGGGGTGACCTTTGGTGACCTTTGGGGTGACCTTTGGTGACCTTTGGTGACTTTTGGTGACCTTTGGGGTGACCTTTGGTGACCTTTGGTGACCTTTGGTGACCTTTGGGGTGACCTTTGGTGACCTTTGGTGACCTTTGGTGACCTTTGGTGACCTTTGGTGACCTTTGGTGACCTTTGGTGACCTTTGGGGTGACCTTTGGTGACCTTTGGTGACCTTTGGTGACCTTTGGGGTGACCTTTGGTGACTTTTGGGGTGACCTTTGGTGACCTTTGGGGTGATCTTTGGTGACCTTTGGGGTGACTTTGGTGACCTTTGGTGAACTTTTGGTGACCTTTGGGGTGACCTTTGGTGACCTTTGGTGACCTTTGGTGACCTTTGGTGACCTTTGGGGTGACCTTTGGTGACCTTTGGGGTGACCTTTGGTGACCTTTGGTGACCTTTGGTGACCTTTGGGGTGACCTTTGGTGACCTTTGGTGACCTTTGGTGACCTTTGGTGACCTTTGGGGTGACCTTTGGTGACCTTTGGTGACCTTTGGTGACCTTTGGGGTGACCTTTGGTGACTTTTGGGGTGACCTTTGGTGACCTTTGGGGTGATCTTTGGTGACCTTTGGGGTGACTTTTGGTGACCTTTGGTAACTTTGGTGACCTTTGGGGTGACCTTTGGTGACCTTTGGTGACCTTTGGTGACCTTTGGTGACCTTTGGGGTGACCTTTGGTGACCTTTGGGGTGACCTTTGGTGACCTTTGGTGACCTTTGGTGACCTTTGGGGTGACCTTTGGTGACCTTTGGTGACCTTTGGTGACCTTTGGTGACCTTTGGGGTGACCTTTGGTGACCTTTGGTGACCTTTGGTGACCTCTGGTGACCTTTGGTGACCTTTGGGGTGACCTTTGGTGACCTTTGGGGTGACCTTTGGTGACCTTTGGGGTGACCTTTGGTGACCTTTGGGGTGACCTTTGGTGACCTTTGGTGACCTTTGGTTACCTTTGGTGACCTTTGGTGACCTTTGGTGACCTTTGGTGACCTTTGGGTGACCTTTGGTGACCTTTGGTGACCTTTGGTGACCTTTGGGGTGACCTTTGGTGACTTTTGGGGTGACCTTTGGTGACCTTTGGGGTGATCTTTGGTGACCTTTGGGGTGACTTTTGGTGACCTTTGGTAACTTTTGGTGACCTTTGGGGTGACCTTTGGGGTGACCTGTGGTGACCTTTGGGGTGACCTTTGGTGACCTTTGGTGACGTTTGGGGTGACCTTTGGTGACCTTTGGGGTGACCTTTGGTGACCTTTGGTGACCTTTGGGGTGATCTTTGGTGACCTTTGGGGTGACTTTTGGTGACCTTTGGTAACTTTTGGTGACCTTTGGGGTGACCTTTGGGGGTGACCTGTGACCTTTGGGGTGACCTTTGGTGACCTTCGGTGACCTTTGGTGACCTTTGGTGACCTTTGGTGACTTTTGGGGTGACCTTTGGTGACCTTTGGGGTGACCTTTGGTGACCTTTGGGGTGACCTTTGGTGACCTTTGGTGACCTTTGGTGACCTTTGGTGACCTTTGGGGTGACCTTTGGTGACCTTTGGTGACCTTTGGTGACCTCTGGTGACCTTTGGTGACCTTTGGGGTGACCTTTGGTGACCTTTGGGGTGACCTTTGGTGACCTTTGGGGTGACCTTTGGTGACCTTTGGTGACCTTTGGTGACCTTTGGTGACCTTTGGTGACCTTTGGTGACCTTTGGTGACCTTTGGGGTGACCTTTGGTGACCTTTGGTGACCTTTGGTGACCTTTGGGGTGACCTTTGGGGTGACCTTTGGTGACCTTTGGGGTGACCTTTGGTGACCTTTGGGGTGATCTTTGGTGACCTTTGGTGACCTTTGGTGACCTTTGGGGTGACCTTTGGTGACCTTTGGGGTGACCTTTGGTGACCTTTGGGGTGATCTTTGGTGACCTTTGGGGTGACTTTTGGTGACCTTTGGTAACTTTTGGTGACCTTTGGGGTGACCTTTGGTGACCTTTGGTGACCTTTGGTGACCTTTGGTGACCTTTGGGGTGACCTTTGGTGACCTTTGGGGTGACCTTTGGTGACCTTTGGTGACTTTGGTGACCTTTGGGGTGACCTTTGGTGACCTTTGGTGACCTTTGGTGACCTTTGGGGTGACCTTTGGTGACCTTTGGTGACCTTTGGTGACCTCTGGTGACCTTTGGTGACCTTTGGGGTGACCTTTGGTGACCTTTGGGGTGACCTTTGGTGACCTTTGGGGTGACCTTTGGTGACCTTTGGGGTGACCTTTGGTGACCTTTGGTGACCTTTGGTGACCTTTGGTGACCTTTGGTGACCTTTGGTGACCTTTGGTGACCTTTGGGGTGACCTTTGGTGACCTTTGGTGACCTTTGGTGACCTTTGGGGTGACCTTTGGTGACTTTTGGGGTGACCTTTGGTGACCTTTGGGGTGACCTTTGGTGACCTTTGGGGTGACTTTTGGTGACCTTTGGTAACTTTTGGTGACCTTTGGGGTGACCTTTGGGGTGACCTGTGGTGACCTTTGGGGTGACCTTTGGTGACCTTTGGTGACGTTTGGGGTGACCTTTGGTGACCTTTGGGGTGACCTTTGGTGACCTTTGGTGACCTTTGGGGTGATCTTTGGTGACCTTTGGGGTGACTTTTGGTGACCTTTGGTAACTTTTGGTGACCTTTGGGGTGACCTTTGGGGTGACCTGTGGTGACCTTTGGGGTGACCTTTGGTGACCTTCGGTGACCTTTGGTGACCTTTGGTGACCTTTGGTGACTTTTGGGGTGACCTTTGGTGACCTTTGGGGTGACCTTTGGTGACCTTTGGGGTGACCTTTGGTGACCTTTGGTGACCTTTGGTGACCTTTGGGGTGACCTTTGGTGACCTTTGGTGACCTTTGGTGACCTCTGGTGACCTTTGGTGACCTTTGGGGTGACCTTTGGTGACCTTTGGAGTGACCTTTGGTGACCTTTGGGGTGACCTTTGGTGACCTTTGGGGTGACCTTTGGTGACCTTTGGTGACCTTTGGTGACCTTTGGTGACCTTTGGTGACCTTTGGTGACCTTTGGTGACCTTTGGGGTGACCTTTGGTGACCTTTGGTGACCTTTGGTGACCTTTGGGGTGACCTTTGGTGACTTTTGGGGTGACCTTTGGTGACCTTTGGGGTGATCTTTGGTGACCTTTGGGGTGACTTTTGGTGACCTTTGGTAACTTTTGGTGACCTTTGGGGTGACCTTTGGTGACCTTTGGTGACCTTTGGTGACCTTTGGTGACCTTTGGGGTGACCTTTGGTGACCTTTGGGGTGAACTTTGGTGACCTTTGGTGACCTTTGGTGACCTTTGGGGTGACCTTTGGTGACCTTTGGTGACCTTTGGTGACCTTTGGTGACCTTTGGGGTGACCTTTGGTGACCTTTGGTGACCTTTGGTGACCTTTGGGGTGACCTTTGGTGACTTTTGGGGTGACCTTTGGTGACCTTTGGGGTGATCTTTGGTGACCTTTGGGGTGACTTTTGGTGACCTTTGGTAACTTTTGGTGACCTTTGGGGTGACCTTTGGTGACCTTTGGTGACCTTTGGTGACCTTTGGTGACCTTTGGGGTGACCTTTGGTGACCTTTGGGGTGACCTTTGGTGACCTTTGGTGACCTTTGGGGTGACCTTTGTTGACCTTTGGTGACCTTTGGTGACCTTTGGTGACCTTTGGGGTGACCTTTGGTGACCTTTGGTGACCTTTGGTGACCTCTGGTGACCTTTGGTGACCTTTGGGGTGACCTTTGGTGACCTTTGGGGTGACCTTTGGTGACCTTTGGGGTGACCTTTGGTGACCTTTGGGGTGACCTTTGGTGACCTTTGGGGTGACCTTTGGTGACCTTTGGTGACCTTTGGTGACCTTTGGTGACCTTTGGTGACCTTTGGTGACCTTTGGTGACCTTTGGGGTGACCTTTGGTGACCTTTGGTGACCTTTGGTGACCTTTGGGGTGACCTTTGGTGACTTTTGGGGTGACCTTTGGTGACCTTTGGGGTGATCTTTGGTGACCTTTGGGGTGACTTTTGGTGACCTTTGGTAACTTTTGGTGACCTTTGGGGTGACCTTTGGGGTGACCTGTGGTGACCTTTGGGGTGACCTTTGGTGACCTTTGGTGACGTTTGGGGTGACCTTTGGTGACCTTTGGGGTGACCTTTGGTGACCTTTGGTGACCTTTGGGGTGATCTTTGGTGACCTTTGGGGTGACTTTTGGTGACCTTTGGTAACTTTTGGTGACCTTTGGGGTGACCTTTGGGGTGACCTGTGGTGACCTTTGGGGTGACCTTTGGTGACCTTCGGTGACCTTTGGTGACCTTTGGTGACCTTTGGTGACTTTTGGGGTGACCTTTGGTGACCTTTGGGGTGACCTTTGGTGACCTTTGGGGTGACCTTTGGTGTCCTTTGGTGACCTTTGGTGACCTTTGGTGACCTTTGGGGTGACCTTTGGTGACCTTTGGTGACCTTTGGTGACCTCTGGTGACCTTTGGTGACCTTTGGGGTGACCTTTGGTGACCTTTGGGGTGACCTTTGGTGACCTTTGGGGTGACCTTTGGTGACCTTTGGGGTGACCTTTGGTGACCTTTGGTGACCTTTGGTGACCTTTGGTGACCTTTGGTGACCTTTGGTGACCTTTGGGGTGACCTTTGGTGACCTTTGGTAACTTTTGGTGACCTTTGGGGTGACCTTTGGTGACCTTTGGTGACCTTTGGTGACCTTTGGTGACCTTTGGGGTGACCTTTGGTGACCTTTGGGGTGACCTTTGGTGACCTTTGGTGACCTTTGGTGACCTTTGGGGTGACCTTTGGTGACCTTTGGTGACCTTTGGTGACCTTTGGTGACCTTTGGGGTGACCTTTGGTGACCTTTGGTGACCTTTGGTGACCTTTGGGGTGACCTTTGGTGACTTTTGGGGTGACCTTTGGTGACCTTTGGGGTGATCTTTGGTGACCTTTGGGGTGACTTTTGGTGACCTTTGGTAACTTTTGGTGACCTTTGGGGTGACCTTTGGTGACCTTTGGTGACCTTGGTGACCTTTGGTGACCTTTGGGTGACCTTTGGTGACCTTTGGGGTGACCTTTGGTGACCTTTGGTGACCTTTGGTGACCTTTGGGGTGACCTTTGTTGACCTTTGGTGACCTTTGGGGTGACCTTTGGTGACCTTTGGTGACCTTTGGTGACCTTTGGTGACCTTTGGTGACCTTTGGTGACCTTTGGGGTGACCTTTGGTGACCTTTGGTAACTTTTGGTGACCTTTGGGGTGACCTTTGGTGACCTTTGGTGACCTTTGGTGACCTTTGGTGACCTTTGGGGTGACCTTTGGTGACCTTTGGGGTGACCTTTGGTGACCTTTGGTGACCTTTGGTGACCTTTGGGGTGACCTTTGGTGACCTTTGGTGACCTTTGGTGACCTTTGGTGACCTTTGGGGTGACCTTTGGTGACCTTTGGTGACCTTTGGTGACCTTTGGGGTGACCTTTGGTGACTTTTGGGGTGACCTTTGGTGACCTTTGGGGTGATCTTTGGTGACCTTTGGGGTGACTTTTGGTGACCTTTGGTAACTTTTGGTGACCTTTGGGGTGACCTTTGGTGACCTTTGGTGACCTTTGGTGACCTTTGGTGACCTTTGGGGTGACCTTTGGTGACCTTTGGGGTGACCTTTGGTGACCTTTGGTGACCTTTGGTGACCTTTGGGGTGACCTTTGTTGACCTTTGGTGACCTTTGGTGACCTTTGGTGACCTTTGGGGTGACCTTTGGTGACCTTTGGTGACCTTTGGTGACCTCTGGTGACCTTTGGTGACCTTTGGGTGACCTTTGGTGACCTTTGGGGTGACCTTTGGTGACCTTTGGGGTGACCTTTGGTGACCTTTGGGGTGACCTTTGGTGACCTTTGGGGTGACCTTTGGTGACCTTTGGTGACCTTTGGTGACCTTTGGTGACCTTTGGTGACCTTTGGTGACCTTTGGTGACCTTTGGGGTGACCTTTGGTGACCTTTGGTGACCTTTGGTGACCTTTGGGGTGACCTTTGGTGACTTTTGGGGTGACCTTTGGTGACCTTTGGGGTGATCTTTGGTGACCTTTGGGGTGACTTTTGGTGACCTTTGGTAACTTTTGGTGACCTTTGGGGTGACCTTTGGGGTGACCTGTGGTGACCTTTGGGGTGACCTTTGGTGACCTTTGGTGACGTTTGGGGTGACCTTTGGTGACCTTTGGGGTGACCTTTGGTGACCTTTGGTGACCTTTGGGGTGATCTTTGGTGACCTTTGGGGTGACTTTTGGTGACCTTTGGTAACTTTTGGTGACCTTTGGGGTGACCTTTGGGGTGACCTGTGGTGACCTTTGGGGTGACCTTTGGTGACCTTCGGTGACCTTTGGTGACCTTTGGTGACCTTTGGTGACTTTTGGGGTGACCTTTGGTGACCTTTGGGGTGACCTTTGGTGACCTTTGGGGTGACCTTTGGTGTCCTTTGGTGACCTTTGGTGACCTTTGGTGACCTTTGGGGTGACCTTTGGTGACCTTTGGTGACCTTTGGTGACCTCTGGTGACCTTTGGTGACCTTTGGGGTGACCTTTGGTGACCTTTGGGGTGACCTTTGGTGACCTTTGGGGTGACCTTTGGTGACCTTTGGGGTGACCTTTGGTGACCTTTGGTGACCTTTGGTGACCTTTGGTGACCTTTGGTGACCTTTGGTGACCTTTGGGGTGACCTTTGGTGACCTTTGGTGACCTTTGGTGACCTCTGGTGACCTTTGGTGACCTTTGGGGTGACCTTTGGTGACCTTTGGGGTGACCTTTGGTGACCTTTGGGGTGACCTTTGGTGACCTTTGGGGTGACCTTTGGTGACCTTTGGTGACCTTTGGTGACCTTTGGTGACCTTTGGTGACCTTTGGTGACCTTTGGTGACCTTTGGGGTGACCTTTGGTGACCTTTGGTGACCTTTGGTGACCTTTGGGTGACCTTTGGTGACTTTTGGGGTGACCTTTGGTGACCTTTGGGGTGATCTTTGGTGACCTTTGGGGTGACTTTTGGTGACCTTTGGTAACTTTTGGTGACCTTTGGGGTGACCTTTGGGGTGACCTGTGGTGACCTTGGGTGACCTTTGGTGACCTTTGGTGACGTTTGGGGTGACCTTTGGTGACCTTTGGGGTGACCTTTGGTGACCTTTGGTGACCTTTGGGGTGATCTTTGGTGACCTTTGGGGTGACTTTTGGTGACCTTTGGTAACTTTTGGTGACCTTTGGGGTGACGACCTTTGGGGTGACCTGTGGTGACCTTTGGGGTGACCTTTGGTGACCTTCGGTGACCTTTGGTGACCTTTGGTGACCTTTGGTGACTTTTGGGGTGACCTTTGGTGACCTTTGGTGACCTTTGGGGTGATCTTTGGTGACCTTTGGGGTGACCTTTGGTGACCTTTGGTGACCTTTGGTGACCTTTGGTGACCTTTGGTGACCTTTGGGGTGACCTTTAGTGACCTTTGGGGTGACCTTTGGTGACCTTTGGGGTGACCTTTGGTGACCTTTGGTGACCTTTGGTGACCTCTGGTGACCTTTGGTGACGTTTGGGGTGACCTTTGGTGACCTTTGGGGTGACCTTTGGTGACCTTTGGGGTGACCTTTGGTGACCTTTGGTGACCTTTGGTGACCTTTGGTGACCTTTGGGGTGACCTTTGGTGACCTTTGGGGTGACCTTTGGTGACCTTTGGTGACCTTTGGTGACCTTTGGGGTGACCTTTGGTGACCTTTGGTGACCTTTGGTGACCTTTGGTGACCTTTGGGGTGACCTTTGGTGACCTTTGGTGACCTTTGGTGACCTCTGGTGACCTTTGGTGACCTTTGGGGTGACCTTTGGTGACCTTTGGGGTGACCTTTGGTGACCTTTGGGGTGACCTTTGGTGACCTTTGGGGTGACCTTTGGTGACCTTTGGTGACCTTTGGTGACCTTTG
This sequence comes from Agriotes lineatus, assembly GCA_940337035.1. NCBI lineage: Eukaryota > Metazoa > Arthropoda > Insecta > Coleoptera > Elateridae > Agriotes > Agriotes lineatus. Next base: position 50,391 of record CALNHX010006010.1, on the reverse strand, counting down.
GTGACCTTTGGTGACCTTTGGTGACCTTTGGTGACCTTTGGGGTGACCTTTGGTGACCTTTGGGATGACCTTTGTTGACCTTTGGTGACCTTTGGTGACCTTTGGTGACCTTTGGGGTGACCTTTGGTGACCTTTGGTGACCTTTGGTGACCTTTGGAGACCTTTGGGGTGACCTTTGGTGACCTTTGGTGACCTTTAGTGACCTTTGGGGTGACCTTTGGTGACTTTTGGGGTGACCTTTGGTGACCTTTGGGGTGATCTTTGGTGACCTTTGGGGTGACTTTTGGTGACCTTTGGTAACTTTTGGTGACCTTTGGGGTGACCTTTGGGGTGACCTGTGGTGACCTTTGGGGTGACCTTTGGTGACCTTTGGTGACGTTTGGGGTGACCTTTGGTGACCTTTGGGGTGACCTTTGGTGACCTTTGGTGACCTTTGGGGTGATCTTTGGTGACCTTTGGGGTGACTTTTGGTGACCTTTGGTAACTTTTGGTGACCTTTGGGGTGACCTTTGGGGTGACCTGTGGTGACCTTTGGGGTGACCTTTGGTGACCTTCGGTGACCTTTGGTGACCTTTGGTGACCTTTGGTGACTTTTGGGGTGACCTTTGGTGACCTTTGGGGTGACCTTTGGTGACCTTTGGTGACCTTTGGGGTGACCTTTAGTGACCTTTGGGGTGACCTTTGGTGACCTTTGGTGACCTTTGGTGACCTTTGGGGTGACCTTTGGTGATCTTTGGGGTGACCTTTGGTGACCTTTGGTGACCATTGGTGACCTTTGGGGTGACCTTTGGTGACCTTTGGGGTGACCTTTGGTGACCTTTGGTGACCTTTGGTGACCTTTGGTGACCTTTGGGGTGACCTTTAGTGACCTTTGGGGTGACCTTTGGTGACCTTTGGTGACCTTTGGGGTGACCTTTGGTGACCTTTGGTGACCTTTGGTGACCTTTGGGGTGACCTTCGGTGACCTGTGGTGACCTTTGGTGACCTTTGCTGACCTTTGGTGACCTTTGGTGACCTTTGGCGACCTTTGGGGTGACCTTTGGTGACCTTTGGGGTGACCTTTGGTGACCTTTGGTGACCTTTGGGGTGACCTTTGGTGACCTTTGGGGTGACCTTTGGTGACCTTTGGGGTGACCTTTGGTGACCTTTGGTGACCTTTGGTGACCTTTGGAGACCTTTGGTGACCTTTGGGGTGACCTTTGGTGACCTTTGGGATGACCTTTGGTGACCTTTGGTGACCTTTGGTGACCTTTGGTGACCTTTGGTGACCTTTGGTGACCTTTGGGGTGACCTTTGGTGACCTTTGGTGACCTTTGGTGACCTTTGGGGTGACCTTTGGTGACCTTTGGGGTGACCTTTGGTGACCTTTGGGGTGACCTTTGGTGACCTTTGGTGACCTTTGGTGACCTTTGGTGACCTTTGGGGTGACCTTTGGTGACCTTTGGGATGACCTTTGGTGACCTTTGGTGACCTTTGGTGACCTTTGGTGACCTTTGGTGACCTTTGGGGTGACCTTTGGTGACCTTTGGGGTGACCTTTGGTGACCTTTGGTGACCTTTGGGGTGACCTTTGGTGACCTTTGGGGTGACCTTTGGTGACCTTTGGGGTGACCTTTGGTGACCTTTGGTGACCTTTGGTGACCTTTGGTGACCTTTGGGGTGACCTTTGGTGACCTTTGGGATGACCTTTGGTGACCTTTGGTGACCTTTGGTGACCTTTGGTGACCTTTGGGGTGACCTTTGGTGACCTTTGGGGTGACCTTTGGTGACTTTTGGGGTGACCTTTGGTGACCTTTGGGGTGATCTTTGGTGACCTTTGGGGTGACTTTTGGTGACCTTTGGTAACTTTTGGTGACCTTTGGGGTGACCTTTGGTGACCTTTGGTGACCTTTGGTGACCTTTGGTGACCTTTGGGGTGACCTTTGGTGACCTTTGGGGTGACCTTTGGTGACCTTTGGTGACCTTTGGTGACCTTTGGGGTGACCTTTGGTGACCTTTGGTGACCTTTGGTGACCTTTGGTGACCTTTGGGGTGACCTTTGGTGACCTTTGGTGACCTTTGGTGACCTTTGGGGTGACCTTTGGTGACTTTTGGGGTGACCTTTGGTGACCTTTGGGGTGATCTTTGGTGACCTTTGGGGTGACTTTTGGTGACCTTTGGTAACTTTTGGTGACCTTTGGGGTGACCTTTGGTGACCTTTGGTGACCTTTGGTGACCTTTGGTGACCTTTGGGGTGACCTTTGGTGACCTTTGGGGTGACCTTTGGTGACCTTTGGTGACCTTTGGTGACCTTTGGGGTGACCTTTGGTGACCTTTGGTGACCTTTGGTGACCTTTGGTGACCTTTGGGGTGACCTTTGGTGACCTTTGGTGACCTTTGGTGACCTCTGGTGACCTTTGGTGACCTTTGGGGTGACCTTTGGTGACCTTTGGGGTGACCTTTGGTGACCTTTGGGGTGACCTTTGGTGACCTTTGGGGTGACCTTTGGTGACCTTTGGTGACCTTTGGTGACCTTTGGTGACCTTTGGTGACCTTTGGTGACCTTTGGTGACCTTTGGTGACCTTTGGGGTGACCTTTGGTGACCTTTGGTGACCTTTGGTGACCTTTGGGGTGACCTTTGGTGACTTTTGGGGTGACCTTTGGTGACCTTTGGGGTGATCTTTGGTGACCTTTGGGGTGACTTTTGGTGACCTTTGGTAACTTTTGGTGACCTTTGGGGTGACCTTTGGGGTGACCTGTGGTGACCTTTGGGGTGACCTTTGGTGACCTTTGGTGACGTTTGGGGTGACCTTTGGTGACCTTTGGGGTGACCTTTGGTGACCTTTGGTGACCTTTGGGGTGATCTTTGGTGACCTTTGGGGTGACTTTTGGTGACCTTTGGTAACTTTTGGTGACCTTTGGGGTGACCTTTGGGGTGACCTGTGGTGACCTTTGGGGTGACCTTTGGTGACCTTCGGTGACCTTTGGTGACCTTTGGTGACCTTTGGTGACTTTTGGGGTGACCTTTGGTGACCTTTGGGGTGACCTTTGGTGACCTTTGGGGTGACCTTTGGTGTCCTTTGGTGACCTTTGGTGACCTTTGGTGACCTTTGGGGTGACCTTTGGTGACCTTTGGTGACCTTTGGTGACCTCTGGTGACCTTTGGTGACCTTTGGGGTGACCTTTGGTGACCTTTGGGGTGACCTTTGGTGACCTTTGGGGTGACCTTTGGTGACCTTTGGGGTGACCTTTGGTGACCTTTGGGGTGACCTTTGGTGACCTTTGGTGACCTTTGGTGACCTTTGGTGACCTTTGGTGACCTTTGGTGACCTTTGGTGACCTTTGGGGTGACTTTTGGTGACCTTTGGTGACCTTTGGTGACCTCTGGTGACCTTTGGTGACCTTTGGGGTGACCTTTGGTGACCTTTGGGGTGACCTTTGGTGACCTTTGGGGTGACCTTTGGTGACCTTTGGGGTGACCTTTGGTGACCTTTGGTGACCTTTGGTGACCTTTGGTGACCTTTGGTGACCTTTGGTGACCTTTGGTGACCTTTGGGGTGACCTTTGGTGACCTTTGGTGACCTTTGGTGACCTTTGGGGTGACCTTTGGTGACTTTTGGGGTGACCTTTGGTGACCTTTGGGGTGATCTTTGGTGACCTTTGGGGTGACTTTTGGTGACCTTTGGTAACTTTTGGTGACCTTTGGGGTGACCTTTGGGGTGACCTGTGGTGACCTTTGGGGTGACCTTTGGTGACCTTTGGTGACGTTTGGGGTGACCTTTGGTGACCTTTGGGGTGACCTTTGGTGACCTTTGGTGACCTTTGGGGTGATCTTTGGTGACCTTTGGGGTGACTTTTGGTGACCTTTGGTAACTTTTGGTGACCTTTGGGGTGACCTTTGGGGTGACCTGTGGTGACCTTTGGGGTGACCTTTGGTGACCTTCGGTGACCTTTGGTGACCTTTGGTGACCTTTGGTGACTTTTGGGGTGACCTTTGGTGACCTTTGGTGACCTTTGGGGTGATCTTTGGTGACCTTTGGGGTGACCTTTGGTGACCTTTGGTGACCTTTGGTGACCTTTGGTGACCTTTGGTGACCTTTGGGGTGACCTTTAGTGACCTTTGGGGTGACCTTTGGTGACCTTTGGGGTGACCTTTGGTGACCTTTGGTGACCTTTGGTGACCTCTGGTGACCTTTGGTGACGTTTGGGGTGACCTTTGGTGACCTTTGGGGTGACCTTTGGTGACCTTTGGGGTGACCTTTGGTGACCTTTGGTGACCTTTGGTGACCTTTGGTGACCTTTGGGGTGACCTTTGGTGACCTTTGGGGTGACCTTTGGTGACCTTTGGTGACCTTTGGTGACCTTTGGGGTGACCTTTGGTGACCTTTGGTGACCTTTGGTGACCTTTGGTGACCTTTGGGGTGACCTTTGGTGACCTTTGGTGACCTTTGGTGACCTCTGGTGACCTTTGGTGACCTTTGGGGTGACCTTTGGTGACCTTTGGGGTGACCTTTGGTGACCTTTGGGGTGACCTTTGGTGACCTTTGGGGTGACCTTTGGTGACCTTTGGGGTGACCTTTGGTGACCTTTGGTGACCTTTGGTGACCTTTGGTGACCTTTGGTGACCTTTGGTGACCTTTGGTGACCTTTGGGGTGACCTTTGGTGACCTTTGGGATGACCTTTGGTGACCTTTGGTGACCTTTGGTGACCTTTGGTGACCTTTGGGGTGACCTTTGGTGACCTTTGGTGACCTTTGGTGACCTTTGGTGACCTTTGGGGTGACCTTTGGTGACCTTTGGTGACCTTTAGTGACCTTTGGGGTGACCTTTGGTGACTTTTGGGGTGACCTTTGGTGACCTTTGGGGTGATCTTTGGTGACCTTTGGGGTGACTTTTGGTGACCTTTGGTAACTTTTGGTGACCTTTGGGGTGACCTTTGGGGTGACCTTTGGTGACCTTTGGGGTGACCTTTGGTGACCTTTGGTGACCTTTGGGGTGATCTTTGGTGACCTTTGGGGTGACTTTTGGTGACCTTTGGTAACTTTTGGTGACCTTTGGGGTGACCTTTGGGGTGACCTGTGGTGACCTTTGGGGTGACCTTTGGTGACCTTCGGTGACCTTTGGTGACCTTTGGTGACCTTTGGTGACTTTTGGGATGACCTTTGGTGACCTTTGGGGTGACCTTTGGTGACCTTTGGTGACCTTTGGGGTGACCTTTAGTGACCTTTGGGGTGACCTTTGGTGACCTTTGGTGACCTTTGGTGACCTTTGGGGTGACCTTTGGTGATCTTTGGGGTGACCTTTGGTGACCTTTGGTGACCATTGGTGACCTTTGGGGTGACCTTTGGTGACCTTTGGGGTGACCTTTGGTGACCTTTGGTGACCTTTGGTGACCTTTGGTGACCTTTGGGGTGACCTTTAGTGACCTTTGGGGTGACCTTTGGTGACCATTGGTGACCTTTGGGGTGACCTTTGGTGACCTTTGGTGACCTTTGGTGACCTTTGGTGACCTTTGGGGTGACCTTTGGTGACCTGTGGTGACCTTTGGTGACCTTTGCTGACCTTTGGTGACCTTTGGTGAACTTTGGCGACCTTTGGGGTGACCTTTGGTGACCTTTGGGGTGACCTTTGGTGACCTTTGGTGACCTTTGGGGTGACCTTTGGTGACCTTTGGGGTGACCTTTGGTGACCTTTGGGGTGACCTTTGGTGACCTTTGGTGACCTTTGGTGACCTTTGGAGACCTTTGGTGACCTTTGGGGTGACCTTTGGTGACCTTTGGGATGACCTTTGGTGACCTTTGGTGACCTTTGGTGACCTTTGGTGACCTTTGGTGACCTTTGGTGACCTTTGGGGTGACCTTTGGTGACCTTTGGTGACCTTTGGTGACCTTTGGGGTGACCTTTGGTGACCTTTGGGGTGACCTTTGGTGACCTTTGGGGTGACCTTTGGTGACCTTTGGTGACCTTTGGTGACCTTTGGTGACCTTTGGTGACCTTTGGGGTGACCTTTGGTGACCTTTGGGATGACCTTTGGTGACCTTTGGTGACCTTTGGTGACCTTTGGTGACCTTTGGTGACCTTTGGGGTGACCTTTGGTGACCTTTGGGGTGACCTTTGGTGACCTTTGGTGACCTTTGGTGACCTTTGGGGTGACCTTTGGTGACCTTTGGGGTGACCTTTGGTGACCTTTGGGGTGACCTTTGGTGACCTTTGGTGACCTTTGGTGACCTTTGGGGTGACCTTTGGTGACCTTTGGGATGACCTTTGGTGACCTTTGGTGACCTTTGGTGATCTTTGGTGACCTTTGGGGTGACCTTTGGTGACCTTTGGGGTGACCTTTGGTGACCTTTGGTGACCTTTGGGGTGACCTTTGGTGACCTTTGGGGTGACCTTTGGTGACCTTTGGGATGACCTTTGGTGACCTTTGGTGACCTTTGGTGACCTTTGGTGACCTTTGGTGACCTTTGGGGTGACCTTTGGTGACCTTTGGTGACCTTTGGTGACCTTTGGGGTGACCTTTGGTGACCTTTGGTGACCTTTGGTGACCTTTGGGGTGACCTTTGGTGACTTTTGGGGTGACCTTTGGTGACCTTTGGGGTGATCTTTGGTGACCTTTGGGGTGACTTTTGGTGACCTTTGGTAACTTTTGGTGACCTTTGGGGTGACCTTTGGGGTGACCTGTGGTGACCTTTGGGGTGACCTTTGGTGACCTTTGGTGACGTTTGGGGTGACCTTTGGTGACCTTTGGGGTGACCTTTGGTGACCTTTGGTGACCTTTGGGGTGATCTTTGGTGACCTTTGGGGTGACTTTTGGTGACCTTTGGTAACTTTTGGTGACCTTTGGGGTGACCTTTGGGGTGACCTGTGGTGACCTTTGGGGTGACCTTTGGTGACCTTCGGTGACCTTTGGTTACCTTTGGTGACCTTTGGTGACCTTTGGGGTGACCTTTGGTGACCTTTGGGGTGACCTTTGGTGACCTTTGGTGACCTTTGGGGTGACCTTTAGTGACCTTTGGGGTGAACTTTGGTGACCTTTGGTGACCTTTGGTGACCTTTGGGGTGACCTTTGGTGACCTTTGGGGTGACCTTTGGTGACCTTTGGTGACCATTGGTGACCTTTGGGGTGACCTTTGGTGACCTTTGGGGTGACCTTTGGGGTGACCTTTGGTGACCTTTGGTGACCTTTGGGGTGACCTTAAGTGACCTTTGGGGTGACCTTTGGTGACCTTTGGTGACCTTTGGGGTGACCTTTGGTGACCTTTAGTGACCTTTGGTGACCTTTGGTGACCTTTGGGGTGACCTTTGGTGACCTGTGGTGACCTTTGGTAACCTTTGCTGACCTTTGGTGACCTTTGGTGACCTTTGGTGACCTTTGGTGACCTTTGGGGTGACCTTTGGTGACCTTTGGGGTGACCTTTGGGGACCTTTGGTGACCTTTGGGGTGACCTTTGGTGACCTTTGGGGTGACCTTTGGTGACCTTTGGGGTGACCTTTGGTGACCTTTGGTGACCTTTGGTGACCTTTGGTGACCTTTGGGGTGACCTTTGGTGACCTTTGGGATGACCTTTGGTGACCTTTGGTGACCTTTGGTGACCTTTGGTGACCTTTGGTGACCTTTGGGGTGACCTTTGGTGACCTTTGGTGACCTTTGGGGTAACCTTTGGTGACCTTTGGGGTGACCTTTGGTGACCTTTGGGGTGACCTTTGGTGACCTTTGGTGACCTTTGGTGACCTTTGGTGACCTTTGGTGACCTTTGGGGTGACCTTTGGTGACCTTTGGTGACCTTTGGTGACCTTTGGGGTGACCTTTGGTTACCTTTGGGGTGACCTTTGGTGACCTTTGGGGTGACCTTTGGTGACCTATGGTGACCTTTGGTGACCTTTGGTGACCTTTGGGGTGACCTTTGGTGACCTTTGGGATGACCTTTGGTGACCTTTGGTGACCTTTGGTGACCTTTGGTGACCTTTGGTGACCTTTGGGGTGACCTTTGGTGACCTTTTGGGTGACCTTTGGTGACCTTTGGTGACCTTTGGGGTGACCTTTGGTGACCTTTGGGGTGACCTTTGGTGACCTTTGGTGACCTTTGGTGACCTTTGGTGACCTTTGGTGACCTTTGGTGACCTTTGGGGTGACCTTTGGTGACCTTTGGGATGACCTTTGGTGACCTTTGGTGACCTTTGGTGACCTTTGGTGACCTTTGGTGACCTTTGGGGTGACCTTTGGCGACCTTTGGTGACCTTTGGTGACCTTTGGGGTGACCTTTGGTGACCTTTGGTGACCTTTGGTGACCTTTGGGGTGACCTTTGGTGACTTTTGGGGTGACCTTTGGTGACCTTTGGGGTGATCTTTGGTGACCTTTGGGGTGACTTTTGGTGACCTTTGGTAAATTTTGGTGACCTTTGGGGTGACCTGTGGTGACCTTTGGGGTGACCTTTGGTGACCTTTGGTGACGTTTGGGGTGACCTTTGGTGAGCTTTGGGGTGACCTTTGGTGACCTTTGGTGACCTTTGGGGTGATCTTTGGTGACCTTTGGGGTGACTTTTGGTGACCTTTGTAAACTTTTGGTGACCTTTGGGGTGACCTTTGGGGTGACCTGTGGTGACCTTTGGGGTGACCTTTGGTGACCTTTGGTGACCTTTGGTGACCTTTGGTGACCTTTGGGGTGACCTTTAGTGACCTTTGGGGTGACCTTTGGTGACCTTTGGTGACCTTTGGGGTGACCTTTGGTGACCTTTGGTGACCTTTGGTGACCTTTGGTGACCTTTGGGGTGACCTTTGGTGACCTGTGGTGACCTTTGGTGACCTTTGCTGACCTTTGGTGACCTTTGGTGACCTTTGGTGACCTTTGGGGTGACCTTTGGTGACCTTTGGGGTGACCTTTGGTGACCTTTGGTGACCTTTGGGGTGACCTTTGGTGACCTTTGGTGACCTTTGGTGACCTTTGGGGTGACCTTTGGTGACCTTTGGGGTGACCTTTGGTGACCTTTGGGGTGACCTTTGGTGACCTTTGGTGACCTTTGGTGACCTTTGGTGACCTTTGGTGACCTTTGGGGTGACCTTTGGTGACCTTTGGGATGACCTTTGGTGACCTTTGGTGACCTTTGGTGACCTTTGGTGACCTTTGGTGACCTTTGGGGTGACCTTTGGTGACCTTTGGGGTGACCTTTGGTGACCTTTGGTTACCTTTGGGGTGACCTTTGGTGACCTTTGGGGTGACCTTTGGTGACCTTTGGGGTGACCTTTGGTGACCTTTGGTGACCATTGGTGACCTTTGGTGACCTTTGGTGACCTTTGGGGTGACCTTTGGTGACCTTTGGGATGACCTTTGGTGACCTTTGGGGTGACCTTTGGTGACCTTTGGTGACCTTTGGTGACCTTTGGTGACCATTGGTGACCTTTGGGGTGACCTTTGGTGACCTTTGGGGTGACCTTTGGTGACCTTTGGTGACCTTTGGTGACCTTTGGTGACCTTTGGGGTGACCTTTAGTGACCTTTGGGGTGACCTTTGGTGACCTTTGGTGACCTTTGGGGTGATCTTTGGTGACCTTTGGTGACCTTTGGTGACCTTTGGTGACCTTTGGGGTGACCTTTGGTGACCTGTGGTGACCTTTGGTGACCTTTGCTGACCTTTGGTGACCTTTGGTGACCTTTGGTGACCTTTGGGGTGACCTTTGGTGACCTTTGGGGTGACCTTTGGTGACCTTTGGTGACCTTTGGGGTGACCTTTGGTGACCTTTGGGGTGACCTTTGGTGACCTTTGGTGACCTTTGGTGACCTTTGGTGACCTTTGGTGACCTTTGGGGTGACCTTTGGTGACCTTTGGGATGACCTTTGGTGACCTTTGGTGACCTTTGGTGACCTTTGGTGACCTTTGGGGTGACCTTTGGTGACCTTTGGTGACCTTTGGGGTGACCTTTGGTGACCTTTGGGGTGACCTTTGGTGACCTTTGGGGTGACCTTTGGTGACCTTTGGTGACCTTTGGTGACCTTTGGTGACCTTTGGTGACCTTTGGGGTGACCTTTGGTGACCTTTGGGATGACCTTTGGTGACCTTTGGTGACCTTTGGTGACCTTTGGTGACCTTTGGTGACCTTTGGGGTGACCTTTGGTGACCTTTGGTGACCTTTGGTGACCTTTGGGGTGACCTTTGGTGACCTTTGGGGTGACCTTTGGTGACCTTTGGGGTGACCTTTGGTGACCTTTGGTGACCTTTGGTGACCTTTGGTGACCTTTGGTGACCTTTGGGGTGACCTTTGGTGACCTTTGGGATGACCTTTGGTGACCTTTGGTGACCTTTGGTGACCTTTGGGGTGACCTTTGGTGACCTTTGGGGTGACCTTTGGTGACCTTTGGTGACCTTTGGGGTGACCTTTGGTGACCTTTGGGGTGACCTTTGGGGTGACCTTTGGTGACCTTTGGTGACCTTTGGTGACCTTTGGTGACCTTTGGTGACCTTTGGTGACCTTTGGGGTGACCTTTGGTGACCTTTGGGATGACCTTTGGTGACCTTTGGTGACCTTTGGTGACCTTTGGTGACCTTTGGTGACCTTTGGGGTGACCTTTGGTGACCTTTGGTGACCTTTGGTGACCTTTGGGGTGACCTTTGGTAACCTTTGGGGTGACCTTTGGTGACCTTTGGGGTGACCTTTGGTGACCTTTGGTGACCTTTGGTGACCTTTGGTGACCTTTGGTGACCTTTGGGGTGACCTTTGGTGACCTTTGGGATGACCTTTGGTGACCTTTGGTGACCTTTGGTGACCTTTGGTGACCTTTGGTGACCTTTGGGGTGACCTTTGGTGACCTTTGGGGTGACCTTTGGTGACCTTTGGTGACCTTTGGGGTGACCTTTGGTGACCTTTGGGGTGACCTTTGGTGACCTTTGGGGTGACCTTTGGTGACCTTTGGTGACCATTGGTGACCTTTGGGGTGACCTTTGGTGACCTTTGGGGTGACCTTTGGTGACCTTTGGTGACCTTTGGTGACCTTTGGTGACCTTTGGGGTGACCTTTAGTGACCTTTGGGGTGACCTTTGGTGACCTTTGGTGACCTTTGGTGACCTTTGGTGACCTTTGGGGTGACCTTTGGTGACCTGTGGTGACCTTTGGTGACCTTTGCTGACCTTTGGTGACCTTTGGTGACCTTTGGTGACCTTTGGGGTGACCTTTGGTGACCTTTGGGGTGACCTTTGGTGACCTTTGGTGACCTTTGGGGTGACCTTTGGTGACCTTTGGGGTGACCTTTGGTGACCTTTGGGGTGACCTTTGGTGACCTTTGGGGTGACCTTTGGTGACCTTTGGTGACCTTTGGTGACCTTTGGTGACCTTTGGTGACCTTTGGGGTGACCTTTGGTGACCTTTGGGATGACCTTTGGTGACCTTTGGTGACCTTTGGTGACCTTTGGTGACCTTTGGTGACCTTTGGGGTGACCTTTGGTGACCTTTGGGGTGACCTTTGGTGACCTTTGGTGACCTTTGGGGTGACCTTTGGTGACCTTTGGTGACCTTTGGTGACCTTTGGTGACCTTTGGGGTGACCTTTGGTGACCTGTGGTGACCTTTGGTGACCTTTGCTGACCTTTGGTGACCTTTGGTGACCTTTGGTGACCTTTGGGGTGACCTTTGGTGACCTTTGGGGTGACCTTTGGTGACCTTTGGTGACCTTTGGGGTGACCTTTGGTGACCTTTGGGGTGACCTTTGGTGACCTTTGGGGTGACCTTTGGTGACCTTTGGTGACCTTTGGTGACCTTTGGTGACCTTTGGTGACCTTTGGGGTGACCTTTGGTGACCTTTGGGATGACCTTTGGTGACCTTTGGTGACCTTTGGTGACCTTTGGTGACCTTTGGTGACCTTTGGGGTGACCTTTGGTGACCTTTGGGGTGACCTTTGGTGACCTTTGGGGTGACCTTTGGTGACCTTGGGTGACCTTTGGTGACCTTTGGTGACCTTTGGTGACCTTTGGGGTGACCTTTGGTGACCTTTGGGATGACCTTTGGTGACCTTTGGTGACCTTTGGTGACCTTTGGTGACCTTTGGTGACCTTTGGGGTGACCTTTGGTGACCTTTGGGGTGACCTTTGGTGACCTTTGGTGACCTTTGGGGTGACCTTTGGTGACCTTTGGGGTGACCTTTGGTGACCTTTGGGGTGACCTTTGGTGACCTTTGGTGACCATTGGTGACCTTTGGTGACCTTTGGTGACCTTTGGGGTGACCTTTGGTGACCTTTAGTGACCTTTGGTGACCTTTGGTGACGTTTGGGGTGACCTTTGGTGACCTTTGTGGTGACCTTTGGTGACCTTTGCTGACCTTTGGTGACCTTTGGTGACCTTTGGGGTGACCTTTGGTGACCTTTGGGGTGACCTTTGGTGACCTTTGGTGACCTTTGGGGTGACCTTTGGTGACCTTTGGGGTGACCTTTGGTGACCTTTGGGGTGACCTTTGGTGACCTTTGGTGACCTTTGGTGACCTTTGGTGACCTTTGGGGTGACCTTTGGTGACCTTCGGGATGACCTTTGGTGACCTTTGGTGACCTTTGGTGACCTTTGGTGACCTTTGGTGACCTTTGGGGTGACCTTTGGTGACCTTTGGTGACCTTTGGTGACCTTTGGGGTGACCTTTGGTGACCTTTGGGGTGACCTTTGGTGACCTTTGGGGTGACCTTTGGTGACCTTTGGTGACCTTTGGTGACCTTTGGGGTGACCTTTGGTGACCTTTGGGATGACCTTTGGTGACCTTTGGTGACCTTTGGTGACCTTTGGTGACCTTTGGTGACCTTTGGGGTGACCTTTGGTGACCTTTGGGGTGACCTTTGGTGACCTTTGGTGACCTTTGGAGTGACCTTTGGTGACCTTTGGGGTGACCTTTGGTGACCTTTGGGGTGACCTTTGGTGACCTTTGGTGACCATTGGTGACCTTTGGTGACCTTTGGTGACCTTTGGGGTGACCTTTGGTGACCTTTGGGATGACCTTTGGTGACCTTTGGGGTGACCTTTGGTGACCTTTGGTGACCTTTGGTGACCTTTGGTGACCATTGGTGACCTTTAGGGTGACCTTTGGTGACCTTTGGGGTGACCTTTGGTGACCTTTGGTGACCTTTGGTGACCTTTGGTGACCTTTGGGGTGACCTTTAGTGACCTGTGGTGACCTTTGGTGACCTTTGCTGACCTTTGGTGACCTTTGGTAACCTTTGGTGACCTTTGGGGTGACTTTTGGTGACCTTTGGGGTGACCTTTGGTGACCTTTGGTGACCTTTGGGGTGACCTTTGGTGACCTTTGGGGTGACCTTTGGTGACCTTTGGTGACCTTTGGTGACCTTTGGGGTGACCTTTAGTGACCTGTGGTGACCTTTGGTGACCTTTGCTGACCTTTGGTGACCTTTGGTGACCTTTGGGGTGACCTTTGGTGACCTTTGGGGTGACCTTTGGTGACCTTTGGTGACCTTTGGTGACCTTTGGTGACCTTTGGGGTGACCTTTGGTGACCTTTGGTGACCTTTGGGGTGACCTTTGGTGACCTTTGGTGACCTTTGGTGACCTTTGGGGTGACCTTTGGTGACCTTTGGGGTGACCTTTGGTGACCTTTGGGGTGACCTTGGTGACCTTTGGTGACCTTTGGTGACCTTTGGTGACCTTTGGTGACCTTTGGGGTGACCTTTGGTGACCTCTGGGATGACCTTTGGTGACCTTTGGTGACCTTTGGTGACCTTTGGTGACCTTTGGTGACCTTTGGGGTGACCTTTGGGGTGACCTTTGGTGACCTTTGGTGACCTTTGGGGTGACCTTTGGTGACCTTTGGGGTGACCTTTGGTGACCTTTGGGGTGACCTTTGGTGACCTTTGGTGACCATTGGTGACCTTTGGTGACCTTTGGTGACCTTTGGGGTGACCTTTGGTGACCTTTGGGATGACCTTTGGTGACCTTTGGGGTGACCTTTGGTGACCTTTGGTGACCTTTGGTGACCTTTGGTGACCTTTGGTGACCTTTGGGATGACATTTGGTGACCTTTGGGGTAACCTTTGGTGACCTTTGGTGACCTTTGGTGACCTTTGGTGACCATTGGTGACCTTTGGGGTGACCTTTGGTGACCTTTGGGGTGACCTTTGGTGACCTTTGGTGACCTTTGGTGACCTTTGGTGACCTTTGGGGTGACCTTTAGTGACCTTTGGGGTGACCTTTGGTGACCTTTGGTGACCTTTGGGGTGACCTTTGGTGACCTTTGGGGTGACCTTTGGTGACCTTTGGGGTGACCTTTGGTGACCTTTGGGGTGACCTTTGGTGACCTTTGGTGACCTTTGGTGACCTTTGGTGACCTTTGGTGACCTTTGGGGTGACCTTTGGTGACCTTTGGTGACCTTTGGTGACCTTTGGGGTGACCTTTGGTGACCTTTGGGGTGACCTTTGGTGACCTTTGGTCACCAAAGGTCACCAAAGGTCACCCCAAAGGTCACCAACGGTCACCCCAAAGGTCACCAATGGTCACCAAAGGTCACCAAAGGTCACCAAAGGTCACCCCAAAGGTCACCAAAGGTCACCAAAGGTCACCAAAGGTCACCAAAGGTCACCAAAGGTCACCCCAAAGGTCACCAAAGGTCACCCCAAAGGTCACCAAAGGTCACCCCAAAGGTCACCAAAGGTCACCAAAGGTCACCCCAAAGGTCACCAAAGGTCACCAAAGGTCACCAAAGGTCACCAAAGGTCACCAAAGGTCATTCCAAAGGTCACCAAAGGTCACCCCAAAGGTCACCAAAGGTCACCAAAGGTCACCAAAGGTCACCAAAGGTCACCAAAGGTCACCCCAAAGGTCACCAAAGGTCACCCCAAAGGTCACCAAAGGTCACCCCAAAGGTCACCAAAGGTCACCAAAGGTCACCCCAAAGGTCACCAAAGGTCACCCCAAAGGTCACCAAAGGTCACCAAAGGTCACCAAAGGTCAGCAAAGGTCACCAAAGGTCACCACAGGTCACCAAAGGTCACCCCAAAGGTCACCAAAGGTCACCAAAGGTCACCAAAGGTCACCAAAGGTCACCCCAAAGGTCACCAAAGGTCACCAAAGGTCACCCCAAAGGTCACTAAAGGTCACCCCAAAGGTCACCAAAGGTCACCAAAGGTCACCAAAGGTCACCAAAGGTCACCCCAAAGGTCACCACAGGTCACCCCAAAGGTCACCCCAAAGGTCACCAAAAGTTACCAAAGGTCACCAAAAGTCACCCCAAAGGTCACCAAAGATCACCCCAAAGGTCACCAAAGGTCACCAAAGGTCACCCCAAAGGTCACCAAAGGTCACCCCAAACGTCACCAAAGGTCACCAAAGGTCACCCCAAAGGTCACCACAGGTCACCCCAAAGGTCACCCCAAAGGTCACCAAAAGTTACCAAGGTCACCAAAAGTCACCCCAAAGGTCACCAAAGATCACCCCAAAGGTCACCAAAGGTCACCCCAAAAGACACCAAAGGTCACCCCAAAGGTCACCAAAGGTCACCAAAGGTCACCAAAGGTCACCCCAAAGGTCACCAAAGGTCACCAAAGGTCACCAAAGGTCACCAAAGGTCACCAAAGGTCACCAAAGGTCATCCCAAAGGTCACCAAAGGTCACCCCAAAGGTCACCAAAGGTCACCAAAGGTCACCAAAGGTCACCAAAGGTCACCAAAGGTCACCCCAAAGGTCACCAAAGGTCACCCCAAAGGTCACCAAAGGTCACCCCAAAGGTCACCAAAGGTCACCAAAGGTCACCAAAGGTCATCCCAAAGGTCACCAAAAGTCACCCCAAAGGTCACCAAAGGTCACCAAAGGTCACCCCAAAGGTCACCAAAGGTCACCAAAAGTCACCAAAGGTCACCAAAGGTCACCAAAGGTCATCCCAAAGGTCACCAAAGGTCACCCCAAAGATCACTAAAGGTCACCCCAAAGGTCACCAAAGGTCACCAAAGGTCACCAAAGGTCACCAAAGGTCACCCCAAAGGTCACCACAGGTCACCCCAAAGGTCACCCCAAAGGTCACCAAAAGTTACCAAAGGTCACCAAAAGTCACCCCAAAGGTCACCAAAGATCACCCCAAAGGTCACCAAAGGTCACCAAAGGTCACCCCAAAGGTCACCAAAGGTCACCCCAAACGTCACCAAAGGTCACCAAAGGTCACCCCAAAGGTCACCACAGGTCACCCCAAAGGTCACCCCAAAGGTCACCAAAAGTTACCAAAGGTCACCAAAAGTCACCCCAAAGGTCACCAAAGATCACCCCAAAGGTCACCAAAGGTCACCCCAAAAGTCACCAAAGGTCACCCCAAAGGTCACCAAAGGTCACCAAAGGTCACCAAAGGTCACCCCAAAGGTCACCAAAGGTCACCAAAGGTCACCAAAGGTCACCCCAAAGGTCACCAAAGGTCACCAAAGGTCACCAAAGGTCACCAAAGGTCACCAAAGGTCATCCCAAAGGTCACCAAAGGTCACCCCAAAGGTCACCAAAGGTCACCAAAGGTCACCAAAGGTCACCAAAGGTCACCAAAGGTCACCCCAAAGGTCACCAAAGGTCACCCCAAAGGTCACCAAAGGTCACCCCAAAGGTCACCAAAGGTCACCAAAGGTCACCCCAAAGGTCACCAAAGGTCACCCCAAAGGTCACCAAAGGTCACCAAAGGTCACCAAAGGTCATCCCAAAGGTCACCAAAGGGGTGACCTGTGGTGACCTTTGGGGTGACCTTTGGTGACGTTTGGGGTGACCTTTGGTGACCTTTGGGGTGACCTTTGGTGACCTTTGGTGACCTTTGGGGTGATCTTTGGTGACCTTTGGGGTGACCTTTGGTGACCTTTGGGGTGACCTTTGGTGACCTTTGGTGACCTTTGGTGACCTTTGGTGACCTTTGGGGTGACCTTTGGTGACCTTTGGGATGACCTTTGGTAACCTTTGGTGACCTTTGGTGACCTTTGGGTGACCTTTGGTGACCTTTGGGGGTGACCTTTGGTGACCTTTGGTGACCTTTGGGGTGACCTTTGGTGACCTTTGCGGTGACCTTTGGTGACCTTTGGGGTGACCTTTGGTGACCTTTGGTGACCTTTGGTGACCTTTGGGGTGACCTTTGGTGACCTTTGGGAGAACCTTTGGTGACCTTTGGTGACCTTTGGTGACCTTTGGTGACCTTTGGTGACCTTTGGGGTGACCTTTGGTGACCTTTGGTGACCTTTGGTGACCTTTGGGGTGACCTTTGGTGACCTTTGGTGACCTTTGGTGACCTTTGGGGTGACCTTTGGTGACTTTTGGGTGACCTTTGGTGACCTTTGGGGTGACCTTTGGTGACCTTTGGTGACGTTTGGGGTGACCTTTGGTGACCTTTGGGGTGACCTTTGGTGACCTTTGGTGACCTTTGGGGTGATCTTTGGTGACGTTTGGGGTGACCTTTGGTGACCTTTGGTGACCTTTGGTGACCTTTGGTGACCTTTGGGGTGACCTTTGGTGACCTTTGGGGTGACCTTTGGTGACCTTTGGTGACCTTTGGAGTGACCTTTGGTGACCTTTGGGGTGACCTTTGGTGACCTTTGGGGTGACCTTTGGTGACCTTTGGTGACCATTGGTGACCTTTGGTGACCTTTGGTGACCTTTGGGGTGACCTTTGGTGACCTTTGGGATGACCTTTGGTGACCTTTGGGGTGACCTTTGGTGACCTTTGGTGACCTTTGGTGACCTTTGGTGACCATTGGTGACCTTTAGGGTGACCTTTGGTGACCTTGGGGTGACCTTTGGTGACCTTTGGTGACCTTTGGTGACCTTTGGTGACCTTTGGTGACCTTTGGTGACCTTTGGTGACCTTTGGGGTGACCTTTGGTGACCTTTGGTGACCTTTGGTGACCTCTGGTGACCTTTGGTGACCTTTGGGGTGACCTTTGGTGACCTTTGGGTTGACCTTTGGTGACCTTTGGGGTGACCTTTGGTGACCTTTGGGGTGACCTTTGGTGACCTTTGGTGACCTTTGGTGACCTTTGGTGACCTTTGGTGACCTTTGGTGACCTTTGGTGACCTTTGGGTGACCTTTGGTGACCTTTGGTGACCTTTGGTGACCTTTGGGGTGACCTTTGGTGACTTTTGGGGTGACCTTTGGTGACCTTTGGGGTGATCTTTGGTGACCTTTGGGGTGACTTTTGGTGACCTTTGGTAACTTTTGGTGACCTTTGGGGTGACCTTTGGGGTGACCTGTGGTGACCTTTGGGGTGACCTTTGGTGACCTTTGGTGACGTTTGGGGTGACCTTTGGTGACCTTTGGGGTGACCTTTGGTGACCTTTGGTGACCTTTGGGGTGATCTTTGGTGACCTTTGGGGTGACTTTTGGTGACCTTTGGTAACTTTTGGTGACCTTTGGGGTGACCTTTGGGGTGACCTGTGGTGACCTTTGGGGTGACCTTTGGTGACCTTCGGTGACCTTTGGTGACCTTTGGTGACCTTTGGTGACTTTTGGGGTGACCTTTGGTGACCTTTGGTGACCTTTGGGTGATCTTTGGTGACCTTTGGGGTGACCTTTGGTGACCTTTGGTGACCTTTGGTGACCTTTGGTGACCTTTGGTGACCTTTGGGGTGACCTTTAGTGACCTTTGGGGTGACCTTTGGTGACCTTTGGGGTGACCTTTGGTGACCTTTGGTGACCTTTGTGACCTCTGGTGACGACCTTTGGTGACGTTTGGGGTGACCTTTGGTGACCTTTGGGGTGACCTTTGGTGACCTTTGGGGTGACCTTTGGTGACCTTTGGTGACCTTTGGTGACCTTTGGTGACCTTTGGGGTGACCTTTGGTGACCTTTGGGGTGACCTTTGGTGACCTTTGGTGACCTTTGGTGACCTTTGGGGTGACCTTTGGTGACCTTTGGTGACCTTTGGTGACCTTTGGTGACCTTTGGGGTGACCTTTGGTGACCTTTGGTGACCTTTGGTGACCTCTGGTGACCTTTGGTGACCTTTGGGGTGACCTTTGGTGACCTTTGGGGTGACCTTTGGTGACCTTTGGGGTGACCTTTGGTGACCTTTGGGGTGACCTTTGGTGACCTTTGGTGACCTTTGGTGACCTTTGGTGACCTTTGGTGACCTTTGGTGACCTTTGGTGACCTTTGGGGTGACCTTTGGTGACCTTTGGGATGACCTTTGTTGACCTTTGGTGACCTTGGTGACCTTTGGTGACCTTTGGGGTGACCTTTGGTGACCTTTGGTGACCTTTGGTGACCTTTGGAGACCTTTGGGGGTGACCTTTGGTGACCTTTGGTGACCTTTAGTGACCTTTGGGGTGACCTTTGGTGACTTTTGGGGTGACCTTTGGTGACCTTTGGGGTGATCTTTGGGTGACCTTTGGGGGTGACTTTTGGTGACCTTTGGTAACTTTTGGTGACCTTTGGGGTGACCTTTGGGGTGACCTGTGGTGACCTTTGGGGTGACCTTTGGTGACCTTTGGTGACGTTTGGGTGACCTTTGGTGACCTTTGGGTGACCTTTGGTGACCTTTGGTGACCTTTGGGTGATCTTTGGTGACCTTTGGGGTGACTTTTGGTGACCTTTGGTAACTTTTGGTGACCTTTGGGGTGACCTTTGGGGTGACCTGTGGTGACCTTTGGGGTGACCTTTGGTGACCTTCGGTGACCTTTGGTGACCTTTGGTGACCTTTGGTGACTTTTGGGGTGACCTTTGGTTACCTTTGGGGTGACCTTTGGTGACCTTTGGTGACCTTTGGGGTGACCTTTAGTGACCTTTGGGGTGACCTTTGGTGACCTTTGGTGACCTTTGGTGACCTTTGGGGTGACCTTTGGTGATCTTTGGGGTGACCTTTGGTGACCTTTGGTGACCATTGGTGACCTTTGGGGTGACCTTTGGTGACCTTTGGGTGACCTTTGGTGACCTTTGGTGACCTTTGGTGACCTTTGGTGACCTTTGGGGTGACCTTAGTGACCTTTGGGGTGACCTTTGGTGACCTTTGGTGACCTTTGGGGTGACCTTTGGTGACCTTTGGTGACCTTTGGTGACCTTTGGTGACCTTTGGGGTGACCTTTGGTGACCTGTGGTGACCTTGGTGACCTTTGCTGACCTTTGGTGACCTTTGGTGACCTTTGGCGACCTTTGGGGTGACCTTTGGTGACCTTTGGGGTGACCTTTGGTGACCTTTGGTGACCTTTGGGGTGACCTTTGGTGACCTTTGGGGTGACCTTTGGTGACCTTTGGGGTGACCTTTGGTGACCTTTGGTGACCTTTGGTGACCTTTGGAGACCTTTGGTGACCTTTGGGGTGACCTTTGGTGACCTTTGGGATGACCTTTGGTGACCTTTGGTGACCTTTGGTGACCTTTGGTGACCTTTGGTGACCTTTGGTGACCTTTGGGGTGACCTTTGGTGACCTTTGGTGACCTTTGGTGACCTTTGGGGTGACCTTTGGTGACCTTTGGGGTGACCTTTGGTGACCTTTGGGGTGACCTTTGGTGACCTTTGGTGACCTTTGGTGACCTTGGTGACCTTTGGGGTGACCTTTGGTGACCTTTGGGATGACCTTTGGTGACCTTTGGTGACCTTGGTGACCTTTGGTGACCTTTGGTGACCTTTGGGGTGACCTTTGGTGACCTTTGGGGTGACCTTTGGTGACCTTTGGTGACCTTTGGTGACCTTTGGGGTGACCTTGGTGACCTTTGGGGTGACCTTTGGTGACCTTTGGGGTGACCTTTGGTGACCTTTGGTGACCTTTGGTGACCTTTGGTGACCTTTGGGGTGACCTTTGGTGACCTTTGGGATGACCTTTGGTGACCTTTGGTGACCTTTGGTGACCTTTGGTGACCTTTGGGGTGACCTTTGGTGACCTTTGGGGTGACCTTTGGTGACTTTTGGGGTGACCTTTGGTGACCTTTGGGGTGATCTTTGGTGACCTTTGGGTGACTTTTGGTGACCTTTGGTAACTTTTGGTGACCTTTGGGGTGACCTTTGGTGACCTTTGGTGACCTTTGGTGACCTTTGGTGACCTTTGGGGTGACCTTTGGTGACCTTTGGGGTGACCTTTGGTGACCTTTGGTGACCTTTGGTGACCTTTGGGGTGACCTTTGGTGACCTTTGGTGACCTTTGGTGACCTTTGGTGACCTTTGGGGTGACCTTTGGTGACCTTTGGTGACCTTTGGTGACCTTTGGGGTGACCTTTGGTGACTTTTGGGGTGACCTTTGGTGACCTTTGGGGTGATCTTTGGTGACCTTTGGGGTGACTTTTGGTGACCTTTGGTAACTTTTGGTGACCTTTGGGTGACCTTTGGTGACCTTTGGTGACCTTTGGTGACCTTTGGTGACCTTTGGGGTGACCTTTGGTGACCTTTGGGGTGACCTTTGGTGACCTTTGGTGACCTTTGGTGACCTTTGGGGTGACCTTTGGTGACCTTTGGTGACCTTTGGTGACCTTTGGTGACCTTTGGGGTGACCTTTGGTGACCTTTGGTGACCTTTGGTGACCTCTGGTGACCTTGGTGACCTTTGGGGTGACCTTTGGTGACCTTTGGGGTGACCTTTGGTGACCTTTGGGGTGACCCTTTGGTGACCTTTGGGGTGACCTTTGGTGACCTTTGGTGACCTTTGGTGACCTTTGGTGACCTTTGGTGACCTTTGGTGACCTTTGGTGACCTTTGGTGACCTTTGGGGTGACCTTTGGTGACCTTTGGTGACCTTTGGTGACCTTTGGGGTGACCTTTGGTGACTTTTGGGGTGACCTTTGGGGACCTTTGGGGTGATCTTTGGTGACCTTTGGGGTGACTTTTGGTGACCTTTGGTAACTTTTGGTGACCTTTGGGGTGACCTTTGGGTGACCTGTGGTGACCTTTGGGGGTGACCTTTGGTGACCTTTGTGACGTTTGGGGTGACCTTTGGTGACCTTTGGGGTGACCTTTGGTGACCTTTGGTGACCTTTGGGGTGATCTTTGGTGACCTTTGGGGTGACTTTTGGTGACCTTTGGTAACTTTTGTGACCCTTTGGGGTGACCTTTGGGGTGACCTGTGGTGACCTTTGGGGTGACCTTTGTGACCTTCGGTGACCTTTGGTGACCTTTGGTGACCTTTGGTGACTTTTGGGGTGACCTTTGGTGACCTTTGGGGTGACCTTTGGTGACCTTTGGGGTGACCCTTGGTGTCCTTTGGTGACCTTTGGTGACCTTTGGTGACCTTTGGGGTGACCTTTGGTGACCTTTGGTGACCTTTGGTGACCTCTGGTGACCTTTGGTGACCTTTGGGGTGACCTTTGGTGACCTTTGGGGTGACCTTTGGTGACCTTTGGGGTGACCTTTGGTGACCTTTGGGGTGACCTTTGGTGACCTTTGGTGACCTTTGGTGACCTTTGGTGACCTTTGGTGACCTTTGGTGACCTTTGGTGACCTTTGGTGACCTTTGGGGTGACTTTTGGTGACCTTTGGGTGACCTTTGGTGACCTCTGGTGACCTTTGGTGACCTTTGGGGTGACCTTTGGTGACCTTTGGGGTGACCTTTGGTGACCTTTGGGGTGACCTTTGGTGACCTTTGGGGTGACCTTTGGTGACCTTTGGTGACCTTTGGTGACCTTTGGTGACCTTTGGTGACCTTTGGTGACCTTTGGTGACCTTTGGGGTGACCTTTGGTGACCTTTGGTGACCTTTGGTGACCTTTGGGGTGACCTTTGGTGACTTTTGGGGTGACCTTTGGTGACCTTTGGGTGATCTTTGGTGACCTTTGGGGTGACTTTTGGTGACCTTTGGTAACTTTTGGTGACCTTTGGGTGACCTTTGGGGTGACCTGTGGTGACCTTTGGGGTGACCTTTGGTGACCTTTGGTGACGTTTGGGGTGACCTTTGGTGACCTTTGGGTGACCTTTGGTGACCTTTGGTGACCCTTTGGGGTGATCTTTGGTGACCTTTGGGGTGACTTTTGGTGACCTTTGGTAACTTTTGGTGACCTTTGGGGTGACCTTTGGGGTGACCTGTGGTGACCTTTGGGGTGACCTTTGGTGACCTTCGGTGACCTTTGGTGACCTTTGGTGACCTTTGGTGACTTTTGGGGTGACCTTTGGTGACCTTTGGTGACCTTTGGGGTGATCTTTGGTGACCTTTGGGGTGACCTTTGGTGACCTTTGGTGACCTTTGGTGACCTTTGGTGACCTTTGGTGACCTTTGGGGGGACCTTTAGTGACCTTTGGGGTGACCTTTGGTGACCTTTGGGTGACCTTTGGTGACCTTTGGTGACCTTTGGTGACCTCTGGTGACCTTTGGTGACGTTTGGGGTGACCTTTGGTGACCTTTGGGGTGACCTTTGGTGACCTTTGGGGTGACCTTTGGTGACCTTTGGTGACCTTTGGTGACCTTTGGTGACCTTTGGGTGACCTTTGGTGACCTTTGGGGTGACCTTTGGTGACCTTTGGTGACCTTTGTGACCTTTGGGGTGACCTTTGGTGACCTTTGGTGACCTTTGGTGACCTTTGGTGACCTTTGGGGTGACCTTTGGTGACCTTTGGTGACCTTTGGTGACCTCTGGTGACCTTTGGTGACCTTTGGGGTGACCTTGTTGACCTTGGTGACCTTTGGGGTGACCTTTGGTGACCTTTGGGGTGACCTTTGGTGACCTTTGGGGTGACCTTTGGTGACCTTTGGGGTGACCTTTGGTGACCTTTGGTGACCTTTGGTGACCTTTGGTGACCTTTGGTGACCTTTGGTGACCTTTGGTGACCTTTGGGGTGACCTTTGGTGACCTTTGGGATGACCTTTGGTGACCTTTGGTGACCTTGGTGACCTTTGGTGACCTTGGGGTGACCTTTGGTGACCTTTGGTGACCTTTGGTGACCTTGGTGACCTTTGGGGTGACCTTTGGTGACCTTTGGTGACCTTTAGTGACCTTTGGGGTGACCTTTGGTGACTTTGGGGTGACCTTTGGTGACCTTTGGGTGATCTTTGGTGACCTTTGGGGTGACTTTTGGTGACCTTTGGTAACTTTTGGTGACCTTTTGGGGTGACCTTTGGGTGACCTGTGGTGACCTTTGGGGTGACCTTTGGTGACCTTTGGTGACGTTTGGGGTGACCTTTGGTGACCTTTGGGGTGACCTTTGGTGACCTTTGGTGACCTTTGGGGTGATCTTTGGTGACCTTTGGGGTGACTTTTGGTGACCTTTGGTAACTTTTGGTGACCTTTGGGGTGACCTTTGGTAACTTTTGGTGACCTTTGGGGTGACCTTTGGGGTGACCTGTGGTGACCTTTGGGGTGACCTTTGGTGACCTTCGGTGACCTTTGGTGACCTTTGGTGACCTTTGGTGACTTTTGGGGTGACCTTTGGTGACCTTTGGGGTGACCTTTGGTGACCTTTGGTGACCTTTGGGGTGACCTTTAGTGACCTTTGGGGTGACCTTTGGTGACCTTTGGTGACCTTTGGTGACCTTTGGGGTGACCTTTGGTGATCTTTGGGGTGACCTTTGGTGACCTTTGGTGACCATTGGTGACCTTTGGGGTGACCTTTGGTGACCTTTGGGGTGACCTTTGGTGACCTTTGGTGACCTTTGGTGACCTTTGGTGACCTTTGGGGTGACCTTTAGTGACCTTTGGGGTGACCTTTGGTGACCATTGGTGACCTTTGGGGTGACCTTTGGTGACCTTTGGTGACCTTTGGTGACCTTTGGTGACCTTTGGGGTGACCTTTGGTGACCTGTGGTGACCTTTGGTGACCTTTGCTGACCTTTGGTGACCTTTGGTGACCTTTGGCGACCTTTGGGGTGACCTTTGGTGACCTTTGGGGTGACCTTTGGTGACCTTTGGTGACCTTTGGGGTGACCTTTGGTGACCTTTGGGGTGACCTTTGGTGACCTTTGGGGTGACCTTTGGTGACCTTTGGTGACCTTTGGTGACCTTTGGAGACCTTTGGTGACCTTTGGGGTGACCTTTGGTGACCTTTGGGATGACCTTTGGTGACCTTTGGTGACCTTTGGTGACCTTTGGTGACCTTTGGTGACCTTTGGTGACCTTTGGGGTGACCTTTGGTGACCTTTGGTGACCTTTGGTGACCTTTGGGGTGACCTTTGGTGACCTTTGGGGTGACCTTTGGTGACCTTTGGGGTGACCTTTGGTGACCTTTGGTGACCTTTGGTGACCTTTGGTGACCTTTGGTGACCTTTGGGGTGACCTTTGGTGACCTTTGGGATGACCTTTGGTGACCTTTGGTGACCTTTGGTGACCTTTGGTGACCTTTGGTGACCTTTGGGGTGACCTTTGGTGACCTTTGGGGTGACCTTTGGTGACCTTTGGTGACCTTTGGTGACCTTTGGGGTGACCTTTGGTGACCTTTGGGGTGACCTTTGGTGACCTTTGGGGTGACCTTTGGTGACCTTTGGTGACCTTTGGTGACCTTTGGTGACCTTTGGGGTGACCTTTGGTGACCTTTGGGATGACCTTTGGTGACCTTTGGTGACCTTTGGTGACCTTTGGTGACCTTTGGGGTGACCTTTGGTGACCTTTGGGGTGACCTTTGGTGACCTTTGGTGACCTTTGGGGTGACCTTTGGTGACCTTTGGGGTGACCTTTGGTGACCTTTGGGATGACCTTTGGTGACCTTTGGTGACCTTTGGTGACCTTTGGTGACCTTTGGTGACCTTTGGGGTGACCTTTGGTGACCTTTGGTGACCTTTGGTGACCTTTGGGGTGACCTTTGGTGACCTTTGGTGACCTTTGGTGACCTTTGGGGTGACCTTTGGTGACTTTTGGGGTGACCTTTGGTGACCTTTGGGGTGATCTTTGGTGACCTTTGGGGTGACTTTTGGTGACCTTTGGTAACTTTTGGTGACCTTTGGGGTGACCTTTGGGGTGACCTGTGGTGACCTTTGGGGTGACCTTTGGTGACCTTTGGTGACGTTTGGGGTGACCTTTGGTGACCTTTGGGGTGACCTTTGGTGACCTTTGGTGACCTTTGGGGTGATCTTTGGTGACCTTTGGGGTGACTTTTGGTGACCTTTGGTAACTTTTGGTGACCTTTGGGGTGACCTTTGGGGTGACCTGTGGTGACCTTTGGGGTGACCTTTGGTGACCTTCGGTGACCTTTGGTTACCTTTGGTGACCTTTGGTGACCTTTGGGGTGACCTTTGGTGACCTTTGGGGTGACCTTTGGTGACCTTTGGTGACCTTTGGGGTGACCTTTAGTGACCTTTGGGGTGAACTTTGGTGACCTTTGGTGACCTTTGGTGACCTTTGGGGTGACCTTTGGTGACCTTTGGGGTGACCTTTGGTGACCTTTGGTGACCATTGGTGACCTTTGGGGTGACCTTTGGTGACCTTTGGGGTGACCTTTGGTGACCTTTGGTGACCTTTGGTGACCTTTGGTGACCTTTGGGGTGACCTTAAGTGACCTTTGGGGTGACCTTTGGTGACCTTTGGTGACCTTTGGGGTGACCTTTGGTGACCTTTAGTGACCTTTGGTGACCTTTGGTGACCTTTGGGGTGACCTTTGGTGACCTGTGGTGACCTTTGGTAACCTTTGCTGACCTTTGGTGACCTTTGGTGACCTTTGGTGACCTTTGGTGACCTTTGGGGTGACCTTTGGTGACCTTTGGGGTGACCTTTGGGGACCTTTGGTGACCTTTGGGGTGACCTTTGGTGACCTTTGGGGTGACCTTTGGTGACCTTTGGGGTGACCTTTGGTGACCTTTGGTGACCTTTGGTGACCTTTGGTGACCTTTGGGGTGACCTTTGGTGACCTTTGGGATGACCTTTGGTGACCTTTGGTGACCTTTGGTGACCTTTGGTGACCTTTGGTGACCTTTGGGGTGACCTTTGGTGACCTTTGGTGACCTTTGGTGACCTTTGGGGTGACCTTTGGTGACCTTTGGGGTGACCTTTGGTGACCTTTGGGGTGACCTTTGGTGACCTTTGGTGACCTTTGGTGACCTTTGGTGACCTTTGGTGACCTTTGGGGTGACCTTTGGTGACCTTTGGTGACCTTTGGTGACCTTTGGGGTGACCTTTGGTTACCTTTGGGGTGACCTTTGGTGACCTTTGGGGTGACCTTTGGTGACCTATGGTGACCTTTGGTGACCTTTGGTGACCTTTGGGGTGACCTTTGGTGACCTTTGGGATGACCTTTGGTGACCTTTGGTGACCTTTGGTGACCTTTGGTGACCTTTGGTGACCTTTGGGGTGACCTTTGGTGACCTTTTGGGTGACCTTTGGTGACCTTTGGTGACCTTTGGGGTGACCTTTGGTGACCTTTGGGGTGACCTTTGGTGACCTTTGGTGACCTTTGGTGACCTTTGGTGACCTTTGGTGACCTTTGGTGACCTTTGGGGTGACCTTTGGTGACCTTTGGGATGACCTTTGGTGACCTTTGGTGACCTTTGGTGACCTTTGGTGACCTTTGGTGACCTTTGGGGTGACCTTTGGCGACCTTTGGTGACCTTTGGTGACCTTTGGGGTGACCTTTGGTGACCTTTGGTGACCTTTGGTGACCTTTGGGGTGACCTTTGGTGACTTTTGGGGTGACCTTTGGTGACCTTTGGGGTGATCTTTGGTGACCTTTGGGGTGACTTTTGGTGACCTTTGGTAAATTTTGGTGACCTTTGGGGTGACCTGTGGTGACCTTTGGGGTGACCTTTGGTGACCTTTGGTGACGTTTGGGGTGACCTTTGGTGACCTTTGGGGTGACCTTTGGTGACCTTTGGTGACCTTTGGGGTGATCTTTGGTGACCTTTGGGGTGACTTTTGGTGACCTTTGTAAACTTTTGGTGACCTTTGGGGTGACCTTTGGGGTGACCTGTGGTGACCTTTGGGGTGACCTTTGGTGACCTTTGGTGACCTTTGGTGACCTTTGGTGACCTTTGGGGTGACCTTTAGTGACCTTTGGGGTGACCTTTGGTGACCTTTGGTGACCTTTGGGGTGACCTTTGGTGACCTTTGGTGACCTTTGGTGACCTTTGGTGACCTTTGGGGTGACCTTTGGTGACCTGTGGTGACCTTTGGTGACCTTTGCTGACCTTTGGTGACCTTTGGTGACCTTTGGTGACCTTTGGGGTGACCTTTGGTGACCTTTGGGGTGACCTTTGGTGACCTTTGGTGACCTTTGGGGTGACCTTTGGTGACCTTTGGTGACCTTTGGTGACCTTTGGGGTGACCTTTGGTGACCTTTGGGGTGACCTTTGGTGACCTTTGGGGTGACCTTTGGTGACCTTTGGTGACCTTTGGTGACCTTTGGTGACCTTTGGTGACCTTTGGGGTGACCTTTGGTGACCTTTGGGATGACCTTTGGTGACCTTTGGTGACCTTTGGTGACCTTTGGTGACCTTTGGTGACCTTTGGGGTGACCTTTGGTGACCTTTGGGGTGACCTTTGGTGACCTTTGGTTACCTTTGGGGTGACCTTTGGTGACCTTTGGGGTGACCTTTGGTGACCTTTGGGGTGACCTTTGGTGACCTTTGGTGACCATTGGTGACCTTTGGTGACCTTTGGTGACCTTTGGGGTGACCTTTGGTGACCTTTGGGATGACCTTTGGTGACCTTTGGGGTGACCTTTGGTGACCTTTGGTGACCTTTGGTGACCTTTGGTGACCATTGGTGACCTTTGGGGTGACCTTTGGTGACCTTTGGGGTGACCTTTGGTGACCTTTGGTGACCTTTGGTGACCTTTGGTGACCTTTGGGGTGACCTTTAGTGACCTTTGGGGTGACCTTTGGTGACCTTTGGTGACCTTTGGGGTGACCTTTGGTGACCTTTGGTGACCTTTGGTGACCTTTGGTGACCTTTGGGGTGACCTTTGGTGACCTGTGGTGACCTTTGGTGACCTTTGCTGACCTTTGGTGACCTTTGGTGACCTTTGGTGACCTTTGGGGTGACCTTTGGTGACCTTTGGGGTGACCTTTGGTGACCTTTGGTGACCTTTGGGGTGACCTTTGGTGACCTTTGGGGTGACCTTTGGTGACCTTTGGTGACCTTTGGTGACCTTTGGTGACCTTTGGTGACCTTTGGGGTGACCTTTGGTGACCTTTGGGATGACCTTTGGTGACCTTTGGTGACCTTTGGTGACCTTTGGTGACCTTTGGGGTGACCTTTGGTGACCTTTGGTGACCTTTGGGGTGACCTTTGGTGACCTTTGGGGTGACCTTTGGTGACCTTTGGGGTGACCTTTGGTGACCTTTGGTGACCTTTGGTGACCTTTGGTGACCTTTGGTGACCTTTGGGGTGACCTTTGGTGACCTTTGGGATGACCTTTGGTGACCTTTGGTGACCTTTGGTGACCTTTGGTGACCTTTGGTGACCTTTGGGGTGACCTTTGGTGACCTTTGGTGACCTTTGGTGACCTTTGGGGTGACCTTTGGTGACCTTTGGGGTGACCTTTGGTGACCTTTGGGGTGACCTTTGGTGACCTTTGGTGACCTTTGGTGACCTTTGGTGACCTTTGGTGACCTTTGGGGTGACCTTTGGTGACCTTTGGGATGACCTTTGGTGACCTTTGGTGACCTTTGGTGACCTTTGGGGTGACCTTTGGTGACCTTTGGGGTGACCTTTGGTGACCTTTGGTGACCTTTGGGGTGACCTTTGGTGACCTTTGGGGTGACCTTTGGGGTGACCTTTGGTGACCTTTGGTGACCTTTGGTGACCTTTGGTGACCTTTGGTGACCTTTGGGGTGACCTTTGGTGACCTTTGGGATGACCTTTGGTGACCTTTGGTGACCTTTGGTGACCTTTGGTGACCTTTGGTGACCTTTGGGGTGACCTTTGGTGACCTTTGGTGACCTTTGGTGACCTTTGGGGTGACCTTTGGTAACCTTTGGGGTGACCTTTGGTGACCTTTGGGGTGACCTTTGGTGACCTTTGGTGACCTTTGGTGACCTTTGGTGACCTTTGGTGACCTTTGGGGTGACCTTTGGTGACCTTTGGGATGACCTTTGGTGACCTTTGGTGACCTTTGGTGACCTTTGGTGACCTTTGGTGACCTTTGGGGTGACCTTTGGTGACCTTTGGGGTGACCTTTGGTGACCTTTGGTGACCTTTGGGGTGACCTTTGGTGACCTTTGGGGTGACCTTTGGTGACCTTTGGGGTGACCTTTGGTGACCTTTGGTGACCATTGGTGACCTTTGGGGTGACCTTTGGTGACCTTTGGGGTGACCTTTGGTGACCTTTGGTGACCTTTGGTGACCTTTGGTGACCTTTGGGGTGACCTTTAGTGACCTTTGGGGTGACCTTTGGTGACCTTTGGTGACCTTTGGTGACCTTTGGTGACCTTTGGGGTGACCTTTGGTGACCTGTGGTGACCTTTGGTGACCTTTGCTGACCTTTGGTGACCTTTGGTGACCTTTGGTGACCTTTGGGGTGACCTTTGGTGACCTTTGGGGTGACCTTTGGTGACCTTTGGTGACCTTTGGGGTGACCTTTGGTGACCTTTGGGGTGACCTTTGGTGACCTTTGGGGTGACCTTTGGTGACCTTTGGGGTGACCTTTGGTGACCTTTGGTGACCTTTGGTGACCTTTGGTGACCTTTGGTGACCTTTGGGGTGACCTTTGGTGACCTTTGGGATGACCTTTGGTGACCTTTGGTGACCTTTGGTGACCTTTGGTGACCTTTGGTGACCTTTGGGGTGACCTTTGGTGACCTTTGGGGTGACCTTTGGTGACCTTTGGTGACCTTTGGGGTGACCTTTGGTGACTTTTGGTGACCTTTGGTGACCTTTGGTGACCTTTGGGGTGACCTTTGGTGACCTGTGGTGACCTTTGGTGACCTTTGCTGACCTTTGGTGACCTTTGGTGACCTTTGGTGACCTTTGGGGTGACCTTTGGTGACCTTTGGGGTGACCTTTGGTGACCTTTGGTGACCTTTGGGGTGACCTTTGGTGACCTTTGGGGTGACCTTTGGTGACCTTTGGGGTGACCTTTGGTGACCTTTGGTGACCTTTGGTGACCTTTGGTGACCTTTGGTGACCTTTGGGGTGACCTTTGGTGACCTTTGGGATGACCTTTGGTGACCTTTGGTGACCTTTGGTGACCTTTGGTGACCTTTGGTGACCTTTGGGGTGACCTTTGGTGACCTTTGGGGTGACCTTTGGTGACCTTGGGTGACCTTTGGTGACCTTTGGTGACCTTTGGTGACCTTTGGGGTGACCTTTGGTGACCTTTGGGATGACCTTTGGTGACCTTTGGTGACCTTTGGTGACCTTTGGTGACCTTTGGTGACCTTTGGTGACCTTTGGTGACCTTTGGGGTGACCTTTGGTGACCTTTGGGGTGACCTTTGGTGACCTTTGGTGACCTTTGGGGTGACCTTTGGTGACCTTTGGGGTGACCTTTGGTGACCTTTGGGGTGACCTTTGGTGACCTTTGGTGACCATTGGTGACCTTTGGTGACCTTTGGTGACCTTTGGGGTGACCTTTGGTGACCTTTAGTGACCTTTGGTGACCTTTGGTGACGTTTGGGGTGACCTTTGGTGACCTTTGTGGTGACCTTTGGTGACCTTTGCTGACCTTTGGTGACCTTTGGTGACCTTTGGTGACCTTTGGGGTGACCTTTGGTGACCTTTGGGGTGACCTTTGGTGACCTTTGGTGACCTTTGGGGTGACCTTTGGTGACCTTTGGGGTGACCTTTGGTGACCTTTGGGGTGACCTTTGGTGACCTTTGGTGACCTTTGGTGACCTTTGGTGACCTTTGGGGTGACCTTTGGTGACCTTCGGGATGACCTTTGGTGACCTTTGGTGACCTTTGGTGACCTTTGGTGACCTTTGGTGACCTTTGGGGTGACCTTTGGTGACCTTTGGTGACCTTTGGTGACCTTTGGGGTGACCTTTGGTGACCTTTGGGGTGACCTTTGGTGACCTTTGGGGTGACCTTTGGTGACCTTTGGTGACCTTTGGTGACCTTTGGGGTGACCTTTGGTGACCTTTGGGATGACCTTTGGTGACCTTTGGTGACCTTTGGTGACCTTTGGTGACCTTTGGTGACCTTTGGGGTGACCTTTGGTGACCTTTGGGGTGACCTTTGGTGACCTTTGGTGACCTTTGGAGTGACCTTTGGTGACCTTTGGGGTGACCTTTGGTGACCTTTGGGGTGACCTTTGGTGACCTTTGGTGACCATTGGTGACCTTTGGTGACCTTTGGTGACCTTTGGGGTGACCTTTGGTGACCTTTGGGATGACCTTTGGTGACCTTTGGGGTGACCTTTGGTGACCTTTGGTGACCTTTGGTGACCTTTGGTGACCATTGGTGACCTTTAGGGTGACCTTTGGTGACCTTTGGGGTGACCTTTGGTGACCTTTGGTGACCTTTGGTGACCTTTGGTGACCTTTGGGGTGACCTTTAGTGACCTGTGGTGACCTTTGGTGACCTTTGCTGACCTTTGGTGACCTTTGGTAACCTTTGGTGACCTTTGGGGTGACTTTTGGTGACCTTTGGGGTGACCTTTGGTGACCTTTGGTGACCTTTGGGGTGACCTTTGGTGACCTTTGGGGTGACCTTTGGTGACCTTTGGTGACCTTTGGTGACCTTTGGGGTGACCTTTAGTGACCTGTGGTGACCTTTGGTGACCTTTGCTGACCTTTGGTGACCTTTGGTGACCTTTGGGGTGACCTTTGGTGACCTTTGGGGTGACCTTTGGTGACCTTTGGTGACCTTTGGTGACCTTTGGTGACCTTTGGGGTGACCTTTGGTGACCTTTGGTGACCTTTGGGGTGACCTTTGGTGACCTTTGGTGACCTTTGGTGACCTTTGGTGACCTTTGGTGACCTTTGGTGACCTTTGGTGACCTTTGGGGTGACCTTTGGTGACCTTTGGTGACCTTTGGTGACCTTTGGGGTGACCTTTGGTGACCTTTGGGGTGACCTTTGGTGACCTTTGGGGTGACCTTGGTGACCTTTGGTGACCTTTGGTGACCTTTGGTGACCTTTGGTGACCTTTGGGGTGACCTTTGGTGACCTCTGGGATGACCTTTGGTGACCTTTGGTGACCTTTGGTGACCTTTGGTGACCTTTGGTGACCTTTGGGGTGACCTTTGGTGACCTTTGGGGTGACCTTTGGTGACCTTTGGTGACCTTTGGGGTGACCTTTGGTGACCTTTGGGGTGACCTTTGGTGACCTTTGGGGTGACCTTTGGTGACCTTTGGTGACCATTGGTGACCTTTGGTGACCTTTGGTGACCTTTGGGGTGACCTTTGGTGACCTTTGGGATGACCTTTGGTGACCTTTGGGGTGACCTTTGGTGACCTTTGGTGACCTTTGGTGACCTTTGGTGACCTTTGGTGACCTTTGGGATGACATTTGGTGACCTTTGGGGTAACCTTTGGTGACCTTTGGTGACCTTTGGTGACCTTTGGTGACCATTGGTGACCTTTGGGGTGACCTTTGGTGACCTTTGGGGTGACCTTTGGTGACCTTTGGTGACCTTTGGTGACCTTTGGTGACCTTTGGGGTGACCTTTAGTGACCTTTGGGGTGACCTTTGGTGACCTTTGGTGACCTTTGGGGTGACCTTTGGTGACCTTTGGGGTGACCTTTGGTGACCTTTGGGGTGACCTTTGGTGACCTTTGGGGTGACCTTTGGTGACCTTTGGTGACCTTTGGTGACCTTTGGTGACCTTTGGTGACCTTTGGGGTGACCTTTGGTGACCTTTGGTGACCTTTGGTGACCTTTGGGGTGACCTTTGGTGACCTTTGGGGTGACCTTTGGTGACCTTTGGTCACCAAAGGTCACCAAAGGTCACCCCAAAGGTCACCAACGGTCACCCCAAAGGTCACCAATGGTCACCAAAGGTCACCAAAGGTCACCAAAGGTCACCCCAAAGGTCACCAAAGGTCACCAAAGGTCACCAAAGGTCACCAAAGGTCACCAAAGGTCACCCCAAAGGTCACCAAAGGTCACCCCAAAGGTCACCAAAGGTCACCCCAAAGGTCACCAAAGGTCACCAAAGGTCACCCCAAAGGTCACCAAAGGTCACCAAAGGTCACCAAAGGTCACCAAAGGTCACCAAAGGTCATTCCAAAGGTCACCAAAGGTCACCCCAAAGGTCACCAAAGGTCACCAAAGG
Source organism: Agriotes lineatus (assembly GCA_940337035.1). Taxonomy (NCBI): domain Eukaryota; kingdom Metazoa; phylum Arthropoda; class Insecta; order Coleoptera; family Elateridae; genus Agriotes; species Agriotes lineatus. The sequence goes on along the minus strand of CALNHX010006010.1, from coordinate 16,435 downwards.
TCACCAAAGGTCACCAAAGGTCACCAAAGGTCACCCCAAAGGTCACCAAAGGTCACCCCAAAGGTCACCAAAGGTCACCCCAAAGGTCACCAAAGGTCACCAAAGGTCACCCCAAAGGTCACCAAAGGTCACCCCAAAGGTCACCAAAGGTCACCAAAGGTCACCAAAGGTCAGCAAAGGTCACCAAAGGTCACCACAGGTCACCAAAGGTCACCCCAAAGGTCACCAAAGGTCACCAAAGGTCACCAAAGGTCACCAAAGGTCACCCCAAAGGTCACCAAAGGTCACCAAAGGTCACCCCAAAGGTCACTAAAGGTCACCCCAAAGGTCACCAAAGGTCACCAAAGGTCACCAAAGGTCACCAAAGGTCACCCCAAAGGTCACCACAGGTCACCCCAAAGGTCACCCCAAAGGTCACCAAAAGTTACCAAAGGTCACCAAAAGTCACCCCAAAGGTCACCAAAGATCACCCCAAAGGTCACCAAAGGTCACCAAAGGTCACCCCAAAGGTCACCAAAGGTCACCCCAAACGTCACCAAAGGTCACCAAAGGTCACCCCAAAGGTCACCACAGGTCACCCCAAAGGTCACCAAAAGTTACCAAGGTCACCAAAAGTCACCCCAAAGGTCACCAAAGATCACCCCAAAGGTCACCAAAGGTCACCCCAAAAGTCACCAAAGGTCACCCCAAAGGTCACCAAAGGTCACCAAAGGTCACCAAAGGTCACCCCAAAGGTCACCAAAGGTCACCAAAGGTCACCAAAGGTCACCAAAGGTCACCAAAGGTCACCAAAGGTCATCCCAAAGGTCACCAAAGGTCACCCCAAAGGTCACCAAAGGTCACCAAAGGTCACCAAAGGTCACCAAAGGTCACCAAAGGTCACCCCAAAGGTCACCAAAGGTCACCCCAAAGGTCACCAAAGGTCACCCCAAAGGTCACCAAAGGTCACCAAAGGTCACCCCAAAGGTCACCAAAGGTCACCCCAAAGGTCACCAAAGGTCACCAAAGGTCACCAAAGGTCATCCCAAAGGTCACCAAAGGTCACCCCAAAGGTCACCAAAGGTCACCAAAGGTCACCCCAAAGGTCACCAAAGGTCACCAAAAGTCACCAAAGGTCACCAAAGGTCACCAAAGGTCATCCCAAAGGTCACCAAAGGTCACCCCAAAGATCACTAAAGGTCACCCCAAAGGTCACCAAAGGTCACCAAAGGTCACCAAAGGTCACCAAAGGTCACCCCAAAGGTCACCACAGGTCACCCCAAAGGTCACCCCAAAGGTCACCAAAAGTTACCAAAGGTCACCAAAAGTCACCCCAAAGGTCACCAAAGATCACCCCAAAGGTCACCAAAGGTCACCAAAGGTCACCCCAAAGGTCACCAAAGGTCACCCCAAACGTCACCAAAGGTCACCAAAGGTCACCCCAAAGGTCACCACAGGTCACCCCAAAGGTCACCCCAAAGGTCACCAAAAGTTACCAAAGGTCACCAAAAGTCACCCCAAAGGTCACCAAAGATCACCCCAAAGGTCACCAAAGGTCACCCCAAAAGTCACCAAAGGTCACCCCAAAGGTCACCAAAGGTCACCAAAGGTCACCAAAGGTCACCCCAAAGGTCACCAAAGGTCACCAAAGGTCACCAAAGGTCACCCCAAAGGTCACCAAAGGTCACCAAAGGTCACCAAAGGTCACCAAAGGTCACCAAAGGTCATCCCAAAGGTCACCAAAGGTCACCCCAAGGGTCACCAAAGGTCACCAAAGGTCACCAAAGGTCACCAAAGGTCACCAAAGGTCACCCCAAAGGTCACCAAAGGTCACCCCAAAGGTCACCAAAGGTCACCCCAAAGGTCACCAAAGGTCACCAAAGGTCACCCCAAAGGTCACCAAAGGTCACCCCAAAGGTCACCAAAGGTCACCAAAGGTCACCAAAGGTCATCCCAAAGGTCACCAAAGGGGTGACCTGTGGTGACCTTTGGGGTGACCTTTGGTGACCTTTGGTGACGTTTGGGGTGACCTTTGGTGACCTTTGGGGTGACCTTTGGTGACCTTTGGTGACCTTTGGGGTGATCTTTGGTGACCTTTGGGGTGACCTTTGGTGACCTTTGGGGTGACCTTTGGTGACCTTTGGTGACCTTTGGTGACCTTTGGTGACCTTTGGGGTGACCTTTGGTGACCTTTGGGATGACCTTTGGTAACCTTTGGTGACCTTTGGTGACCTTTGGGGTGACCTTTGGTGACCTTTGGGGTGACCTTTGGTGACCTTTGGTGACCTTTGGGGTGACCTTTGGTGACCTTTGCGGTGACCTTTGGTGACCTTTGGGGTGACCTTTGGTGACCTTTGGTGACCTTTGGTGACCTTTGGGGTGACCTTTGGTGACCTTTGGGAGAACCTTTGGTGACCTTTGGTGACCTTTGGTGACCTTTGGTGACCTTTGGTGACCTTTGGGGTGACCTTTGGTGACCTTTGGTGACCTTTGGTGACCTTTGGGGTGACCTTTGGTGACCTTTGGTGACCTTTGGTGACCTTTGGGGTGACCTTTGGTGACTTTTGGGGTGACCTTTGGTGACCTTTGGGGTGACCTTTGGTGACCTTTGGTGACGTTTGGGGTGACCTTTGGTGACCTTTGGGGTGACCTTTGGTGACCTTTGGTGACCTTTGGGGTGATCTTTGGTGACGTTTGGGGTGACCTTTGGTGACCTTTGGTGACCTTTGGTGACCTTTGGTGACCTTTGGGGTGACCTTTGGTGACCTTTGGGGTGACCTTTGGTGACCTTTGGTGACCTTTGGAGTGACCTTTGGTGACCTTTGGGGTGACCTTTGGTGACCTTTGGGGTGACCTTTGGTGACCTTTGGTGACCATTGGTGACCTTTGGTGACCTTTGGTGACCTTTGGGGTGACCTTTGGTGACCTTTGGGATGACCTTTGGTGACCTTTGGGGTGACCTTTGGTGACCTTTGGTGACCTTTGGTGACCTTTGGTGACCATTGGTGACCTTTAGGGTGACCTTTGGTGACCTTTGGGGTGACCTTTGGTGACCTTTGGTGACCTTTGGTGACCTTTGGTGACCTTTGGGGTGACCTTTAGTGACCTGTGGTGACCTTTGGTGACCTTTGGGGTGACCTTTGGTGACCTTTGGTGACCTTTGGGGTGATCTTTGGTGACCTTTGGGGTGACCTTTGGTGACCTTTGGGGTGACCTTTGGTGACCTTTGGTGACCTTTGGTGACCTTTGGTGACCTTTGGGGTGACCTTTGGTGACCTTTGGGATGACCTTTGGTAACCTTTGGTGACCTTTGGTGACCTTTGGGGTGACCTTTGGTGACCTTTGGGGTGACCTTTGGTGACCTTTGGTGACCTTTGGGGTGACCTTTGGTGACCTTTGGGGTGACCTTTGGTGACCTTTGAGGTGACCTTTGGTGACCTTTGGTGACCTTTGGTGACCTTTGGGGTGACCTTTGGTGACCTTTGGGAGAACCTTTGGTGACCTTTGGTGACCTTTGGTGACCTTTGGTGACCTTTGGTGACCTTTGGGGTGACCTTTGGTGACCTTTGGTGACCTTTGGTGACCTTTGGGGTGACCTTTGGTGACCTTTGGTGACCTTTGGTGACCTTTGGGGTGACCTTTGGTGACTTTTGGGGTGACCTTTGGTGACCTTTGGGGTGATCTTTGATGACCTTTGGGGTGACTTTTGGTGACCTTTGGTAACTTTTGGTGACCTTTGGGGTGACCTTTGGGGTGACCTGTGGTGACCTTTGGGGTGACCTTTGGTGACCTTTGGTGACGTTTGGGGTGACCTTTGGTGACCTTTGGGGTGACCTTTGGTGACCTTTGGTGACCTTTGGGGTGATCTTTGGTGACCTTTGGGGTGACTTTTGGTGACCTTTGGTAACTTTTGGTGACCTTTGGGGTGACCTTTGGGGTGACCTGTGGTGACCTTTGGGGTGACCTTTGGTGACCTTTGGTGACCTTTGGTGACCTTTGGTGACCTTTGGGGTGACCTTTAGTGACCTTTGGGGTGACCTTTGGTGACCTTTGGTGACCTTTGGGGTGACCTTTGGTGACCTTTGGTGACCTTTGGTGACCTTTGGTGACCTTTGGGGTGACCTTTGGTGACCTGTGGTGACCTTTGGTGACCTTTGCTGACCTTTGGTGACCTTTGGTGACCTTTGATGACCTTTGGGGTGACCTTTGGTGACCTTTGGGGTGACCTTTGGTGACCTTTGGTGACCTTTGGGGTGACCTTTGGTGACCTTTGGGGTGACCTTTGGTGACCTTTGGGGTGACCTTTGGTGACCTTTGGTGACCTTTGGTGACCTTTGGTGACCTTTGGTGACCTTTGGGGTGACCTTTGGTGACCTTTGGGATGACCTTTGGTGACCTTTGGTGACCTTTGGTGACCTTTGGTGACCTTTGGTGACCTTTGGGGTGACCTTTGGTGACCTTTGGTGACCTTTGGTGACCTTTGGGGTGACCTTTGGTGACCTTTGGGATGACCTTTGGTGACCTTTGGTGACCTTTGGTGACCTTTGGTGACCTTTGGTGACCTTTGGGGTGACCTTTGGTGACCTTTGGTGACCTTTGGTGACCTTTGGTGACCTTTGGGGTGACCTTTGGTGACCTTTGGTGACCTTTGGTGACCTTTGGGGTGACCTTTGGTGACCTTTGGGGTGACCTTTGGTGACCTTTGGGGTGACCTTTGGTGACCTTTGGGGTGACCTTTGGTGACCTTTGGGGTGACCTTTGGTGACCTTTGGGGTGACCTTTGTTGACCTTTGGGGTGACCTTTGGTGACCTTTGGTGACCTTTGGTGACCTTTGGTGACCTTTGGGGTGACCTTTGGTGACCTTTGGTGACCTTTGGTGACCTTTGGGGTGACCTTTGGTGACCTTTGGTGACCTTTGGTGACCTTTGGGGTGACCTTTGGTGACTTTTGGGGTGACCTTTGGTGACCTTTGGGGTGATCTTTGGTGACCTTTGGGGTGACTTTTGGTGACCTTTGGTAACTTTTGGTGACCTTTGGGGTGACCTTTGGGGTGACCTGTGGTGACCTTTGGGGTGACCTTTGGTGACCTTTGGTGACGTTTGGGGTGACCTTTGGTGACCTTTGGGGTGACCTTTGGTGACCTTTGGTGACCTTTGGGGTGATCTTTGGTGACCTTTGGGGTGACCTTTGGTAACTTTTGGTGACCTTTGGGGTGACCTTTGGGGTGACCTGTGGTGACCTTTGGGGTGACCTTTGGTGACCTTCGGTGACCTTTGGTGACCTTTGGTGACCTTTGGTGACCTTTGGTGACCTTTGGGGTGACCTTTGGTGACCTTTGGGGTGACCTTTGGTGACCTTTGGGGTGACCTTTGGTGACCTTTGGTGACCTTTGGTGACCTTTGGTGACCTTTGGTGACCTTTGGGGTGACCTTTGGTGACCTTTGGTGACCTTTGGTGACCTTTGGGGTGACCTTTGGTGACCTTTGGGGTGACCTTTGGTGACCTTTGGGGTGACCTTTGGTGGCCTTTGGGGTGACCTTTGGTGACCTTTGGGGTGACCTTCGGTGACCTTTGGTGACCTTTGGTGACCTTTGGTGACCTTTGGGGTGACCTTTGGTGACCTTTGGTGACCTTTGGTGACCTTTGGGGTGACCTTTGGTGACCTTTGGTGACCTTTGGGGTGACCTTTGGTGACCTTTGGGGTGACCTTTGGTGACCTTTGGGGTGACCTTTGGTGACCTTTGGTGACCTTTGGTGACCTTTGGGGTGACCTTTGGTGACCTTTGGGAGAACCTTTGGTGACCTTTGGTGACCTTTGGTGACCTTTGGTGACCTTTGGTGACCTTTGGGGTGACCTTTGGTGACCTTTGGTGACCTTTGGTGACCTTTGGGGTGACCTTTGGTGACCTTTGGTGACCTTTGGTGACCTTTGGGGTGACCTTTGGTGACTTTTGGGGTGACCTTTGGTGACCTTTGGGGTGATCTTTGATGACCTTTGGGGTGACTTTTGGTGACCTTTGGTAACTTTTGGTGACCTTTGGGGTGACCTTTGGGGTGACCTGTGGTGACCTTTGGGGTGACCTTTGGTGACCTTTGGTGACGTTTGGGGTGACCTTTGGTGACCTTTGGGGTGACCTTTGGTGACCTTTGGTGACCTTTGGGGTGATCTTTGGTGACCTTTGGGGTGACTTTTGGTGACCTTTGGTAACTTTTGGTGACCTTTGGGGTGACCTTTGGGGTGACCTGTGGTGACCTTTGGGGTGACCTTTGGTGACCTTTGGTGACCTTTGGTGACCTTTGGTGACCTTTGGGGTGACCTTTAGTGACCTTTGGGGTGACCTTTGGTGACCTTTGGTGACCTTTGGGGTGACCTTTGGTGACCTTTGGTGACCTTTGGTGACCTTTGGTGACCTTTGGGGTGACCTTTGGTGACCTGTGGTGACCTTTGGTGACCTTTGCTGACCTTTGGTGACCTTTGGTGACCTTTGATGACCTTTGGGGTGACCTTTGGTGACCTTTGGGGTGACCTTTGGTGACCTTTGGTGACCTTTGGGGTGACCTTTGGTGACCTTTGGGGTGACCTTTGGTGACCTTTGGGGTGACCTTTGGTGACCTTTGGTGACCTTTGGTGACCTTTGGTGACCTTTGGTGACCTTTGGGGTGACCTTTGGTGACCTTTGGGATGACCTTTGGTGACCTTTGGTGACCTTTGGTGACCTTTGGTGACCTTTGGTGACCTTTGGGGTGACCTTTGGTGACCTTTGGTGACCTTTGGTGACCTTTGGGGTGACCTTTGGTGACCTTTGGGATGACCTTTGGTGACCTTTGGTGACCTTTGGTGACCTTTGGTGACCTTTGGTGACCTTTGGGGTGACCTTTGGTGACCTTTGGTGACCTTTGGTGACCTTTGGTGACCTTTGGGGTGACCTTTGGTGACCTTTGGTGACCTTTGGTGACCTTTGGGGTGACCTTTGGTGACCTTTGGGGTGACCTTTGGTGACCTTTGGGGTGACCTTTGGTGACCTTTGGGGTGACCTTTGGTGACCTTTGGGGTGACCTTTGGTGACCTTTGGGGTGACCTTTGTTGACCTTTGGGGTGACCTTTGGTGACCTTTGGTGACCTTTGGTGACCTTTGGTGACCTTTGGGGTGACCTTTGGTGACCTTTGGTGACCTTTGGTGACCTTTGGGGTGACCTTTGGTGACCTTTGGTGACCTTTGGTGACCTTTGGGGTGACCTTTGGTGACTTTTGGGGTGACCTTTGGTGACCTTTGGGGTGATCTTTGGTGACCTTTGGGGTGACTTTTGGTGACCTTTGGTAACTTTTGGTGACCTTTGGGGTGACCTTTGGGGTGACCTGTGGTGACCTTTGGGGTGACCTTTGGTGACCTTTGGTGACGTTTGGGGTGACCTTTGGTGACCTTTGGGGTGACCTTTGGTGACCTTTGGTGACCTTTGGGGTGATCTTTGGTGACCTTTGGGGTGACCTTTGGTAACTTTTGGTGACCTTTGGGGTGACCTTTGGGGTGACCTGTGGTGACCTTTGGGGTGACCTTTGGTGACCTTCGGTGACCTTTGGTGACCTTTGGTGACCTTTGGTGACCTTTGGTGACCTTTGGGGTGACCTTTGGTGACCTTTGGGGTGACCTTTGGTGACCTTTGGGGTGACCTTTGGTGACCTTTGGTGACCTTTGGTGACCTTTGGTGACCTTTGGTGACCTTTGGGGTGACCTTTGGTGACCTTTGGTGACCTTTGGTGACCTTTGGGGTGACCTTTGGTGACCTTTGGGGTGACCTTTGGTGACCTTTGGGGTGACCTTTGGTGGCCTTTGGGGTGACCTTTGGTGACCTTTGGGGTGACCTTCGGTGACCTTTGGTGACCTTTGGTGACCTTTGGTGACCTTTGGGGTGACCTTTGGTGACCTTTGGTGACCTTTGGTGACCTTTGGGGTGACCTTTGGTGACCTTTGGTGACCTTTGGTGACCTTTGGGGTGACCTTTGGTGACTTTTGGGGTGACCTTTGGTGACCTTTGGGGTGATCTTTGGTGACCTTTGGGGTGACTTTTGGTGACCTTTGGTAACTTTTGGTGACCTTTGGGGTGACCTTTGGGGTGACCTGTGGTGACCTTTGGGGTGACCTTTGGTGACCTTTGGTGACGTTTGGGGTGACTTTTGGTGACCTTTGGGGTGACCTTTGGTGACCTTTGGTGACCTTTGGGGTGATCTTTGGTGACCTTTGGGGTGACTTTTGGTGACCTTTGGTAACTTTTGGTGACCTTTGGGGTGACCTGTGGTGACCTTTGGGGTGACCTTTGGTGACCTTCGGTGACCTTTGGTGACCTTTGGTGACCTTTGGTGACCTTTGGGGTGACCTTTGGTGACCTTTGGGGTGACCTTTGGTGACCTTTGGTGACCTTTGGGGTGACCTTTAGTGACCTTTGGGGTGACCTTTGGTGACCTTTGGTGACCTTTGGTGACCTTTGGGGTGACCTTTGGTGACCTTTGGGGTGACCTTTGGTGACCTTTGGTGACCATTGGTGACCTTTGGGGTGACCTTTGGTGACCTTTGGGGTGACCTTTGGTGACCTTTGGGGTGACCTTTAGTGACCTTTGGGGTGACCTTTGGTGACCTTTGGTGACCTTTGGGGTGACCTTTGGTGACCTTTGGTGACCTTTGGTGACCTTTGGTGACCTTTGGGGTGACCTTTGGTGACCTGTGGTGACCTTTGGTGACCTTTGCTGACCTTTGGTGACCTTTGGTGACCTTTGGTGACCTTTGGGGTGACCTTTGGTGACCTTTGGGGTGACCTTTGGTGACCTTTGGTGACCTTTGGGGTGACCTTTGGTGACCTTTGGGGTGACCTTTGGTGACCTTTGGGGTGACCTTTGGTGACCTTTGGTGACCTTTGGTGACCTTTGGTGACCTTTGGGGTGACCTTTGGTGACCTTTGGGATGACCTTTGGTGACCTTTGGTGACCTTTGGGGTGATCTTTGGTGACCTTTGGTGACCTTTGGTGACCTTTGGGGTGACCTTTGGTGACCTTTGGGGTGACCTTTGGTGACTTTTGGGGTGACCATTGGTGACCTTTGGTGACCTTTGGTGACCTTTGGTGACCTTTGGTGACCTTTGGGGTGACCTTTGGTGACCTTTGGTGACCTTTGGTGACATTTGGGGTGACCTTTGGTGACCTTTGGGGTGACCTTTGGTGACCTTTGGTGACCTTTGGTGACCTTTGGTGACCTTTGGTGACCTTTGGTGACCTTTGGGGTGACCTTTGGTGACCTATGGTGACCTTTGGTGACCTTTGTGGTGACCTTTGGTGACCTTTGGTGACCTTTGGTGACCTTTGGGGTGACCTTTGGTGACCTTTGGGGTGACCTTTGGTGACCTTTGGTGACCATTGGTGACCTTTGGGGTGACCTTTGGTGACCTTTGGGGTGACCTTTGGTGACCTTTGGGGTGACCTTTGGTGACCTTTGGTGACCTTTGATGACCTTTGGTGACCTTTGGGGTGACCTTTAGTGACCTTTGGGGTGACCTTTGGTGACCTTTGGTGACCTTTGATGACCTTTGGTGACCTTTGGTGACCTTTGGTGACCTTTGGTGACCTTTGGGGTGACCTTTAGTGACCTTTGGGGTGACCTTTGGTGACCTTTGGTGACCTTTGGGGTGACCTTTGGTGACCTTTGGTGACCTTTGGTGACCTTTGGTGACCTTTGGGGTGACCTTTGGTGACCTGTGGTGACCTTTGGTGAACTTTGCTGACCTTTGGTGACCTTTGGTGACCTTTGGTGACCTTTGGGGTGACCTTTGGTGACCTTTGGGGTGACCTTTGGTGACCTTTGGTGACCTTTGGGGTGACCTTTGGTGACCTTTGGGGTGACCTTTGGTGACCTTTGGGGTGACCTTTGGTGACCTTTGGTGACCTTTGGTGACCTTTGGTGACCTTTGGGGTGACCTTTGGTGACCTTTGGGATGACCTTTGGTGACCTTAGGTGACGTTTGGTGACCTTTGGGGTGATCTTTGGTGACCTTTGGTGACCTTTGGTGACCTTTGGGGTGACCTTTGGTGACCTTTGGGGTGACCTTTGGTGACTTTTGGGGTGACCATTGGTGACCTTTGGTGACCTTTGGTGACCTTTGGTGACCTTTGGTGACCTTTGGGGTGACCTTTGGTGACCTTTGGTGACCTTTGGTGACCTTTGGGGTGACCTTTGGTGACCTTTGGGGTGACCTTTGGTGACCTTTGGTGACCTTTGGTGACCTTTGGTGACCTTTGGTGACCTTTGGTGACCTTTGGGGTGACCTTTGGTGACCTATGGTGACCTTTGGTGACTTTTGGGGTGACCTTTGGTGACCTTTGGTGACCTTTGGTGACCTTTGGGGTGACCTTTGGTGACCTTTGGGGTGACCTTTGGTGACCTTTGGTGACCATTGGTGACCTTTGGGGTGACCTTTGGTGACCTTTGGGGTGACCTTTGGTGACCTTTGGTGACCTTTGATGACCTTTGGTGACCTTTGGGGTGACCTTTAGTGACCTTTGGGGTGACCTTTGGTGACCTTTGGTGACCTTTGGGGTGACCTTTGGTGACCTTTGGTGACCTTTGGTGACCTTTGGTGACCTTTGGGGTGACCTTTGGTGACCTGTGGTGACCTTTGGTGACCTTTGCTGACCTTTGGTGACCTTTGGTGACCTTTGGTGACCTTTGGGGTGACCTTTGGTGACCTTTGGGGTGACCTTTGGTGACCTTTGGTGACCTTTGGGGTGACCTTTGGTGACCTTTGGGGTGACCTTTGGTGACCTTTGGTGACCTTTGGTGACCTTTGGTGACCTTTGGTGACCTTTGGGGTGACCTTTGGTGACCTTTGGGATGACCTTTGGTGACCTTTGGTGACCTTTGGTGACCTTTGGTGACCTTTGGTGACCTTTGGGGTGACCTTTGGTGACCTTTGGTGACCTTTGGTGACCTTTGGGGTGACCTTTGGTGACCTTTGGTGACCTTTGGTGACCTTTGGGGTGACCTTTGGTAACTTTTGGGGTGATCTTTGGTGACCTTTGGGGTGATCTTTGGTGATCTTTGGGGTGACTTTTGGTGACCTTTGGTAACTTTTGGTGACCTTTGGGGTGACCTGTGGTGACCTTTGGGGTGACCTTTGGTGACCTTTGGTGACGTTTGGGGTGACCTTTGGTGACCTTTGGGGTGACCTTTGGTGACCTTTGGTGACTTTTGGGGTGACCTTTAGTGACCTTTGGGGTGACCTTTGGTGACCTTTGGTGACCTTTGGTGAAATTTGGGGTGACCTTTGGTGACCTTTGGTGACCTTTGGTGACCTTTGGTGACCTTTGGGGTGACCTTTGGTGACCTTTGGTGAACTTTGGTGACCTTTGGTGACCTTTGGGGTGACCTTTGGTGACCTTTGGGGTGACCTTTGGTGACCTTTGGTGACCTTTGGGGTGACCTTTAGTGACCTTTGGGGTGACCTTTGGTGACCTTTGGTGACCTTTGGGGTGACCTTTGGTGACCTTTGGGGTGACCTTTGGTGACCTTTGGTGACCTTTGGTGACCTTTGGTTACCTTTGGGGTGACCTTTGGTGACCTTTGGGGTGACCTTTGGTGACCTTTGGTGACCTTTGGTGACCTTTGGTGACCTTTGGGGTGACCTTTGGTGACCTTTGGTGACCTTTGGTGATTTTTAGGGTGACCTTTGGTGACCTTTGGTGACCTTTGGTGACCTTTGGGGTGACCTTTGGTGACCTTTGGGATGACCTTTAGTGACCTTTGGTGACCTTTGGTGACCTTTGGTGACCTTTGGGGTGACCTTTGGTGACCTTTGGTGACCTTTGGTGACCTTTGGGGTGACCTTTGGTGACCTTTGGTGACCTTTGGTGACCTTTGGGGTGACCGTTGGTGACTTTTGGGGTGACCTTTGGTGACCTTTGGGGTGACCTTTGGTGACCTTTGGGGTGACCTTTGGTGACCTTTGGTAACTTTTGGTGACCTTTGGGGTGACCTTTGGTGACCTTGTGTGACCTTTGGTGACCTTTGGTGACCTTTGGTGACCTTTGGTGACCTTTGGGGTGCCTTTTGGTGACCTTGTGTGACCTTTGATGACCTTTGGGGTGACCTTTGGTGACCTTTGGTGACCTTTGGTGACCTTTGGGGTGACCGTTGGTGACTTTTGGGGTGACCTTTGGTGACCTTTGGGGTGACCTTTGGTGACCTTTGGGGTGACCTTTGGTGACCTTTGGTAACTTTTGGTGACCTTTGGGGTGACCTTTGGGGTGACCTTTGGTGACCTTTGGGGTGACCTTTGGTGACTTTTGGTGACCTTTGGGGTGACCTTTGGTGACCTTTGGGGTGACCTTTGGTGACCTTTGGTGACCTTTGGGGTGACATTTAGTCACCTTTGGGGTGACCTTTGGTGACCTTTGGGGTGACCTTTGGTGACCTTTGGTGACCTTTGGTGACCTTTGGTGACCTTTGGGGTGACCTTTGGTGACCTTTGGTGACCTTTGGTGACCTTTGGTGACCTTTGGGGTGACCTTTGGTGACCTTTGGGGTGACCTTTGGTGACCATTGGTGACCTTTGGGGTGACCTTTAGTGACCTTTGGGGTGACTTTTGGTGACCTTTGGTGACCTTTGGTGACCTTTGGTGACCTTTGAGGTGACCTTTGGTGACCTTTGGGGTGACCTTTGGTGACCTTTGGTGGCCTTTGGTGACCTTTGGTGACCTTTGGGGTGACCTTTGGTGACCTTTGGGGTGACCTTTGGTGACCATTGGTGACCTTTGGGGTGACCTTTAGTGACCTTTGGGGTGACTTTTGGTGACCTTTGGTGACCTTTGGTGACCTTTGGTGACCTTTGAGGTGACCTTTGGTGACCTTTGGGGTGACCTTTGGTGACCTTTGGTGGCCTTTGGTGACCTTTGGGGTGACCTTTGGTGACCTTTGGGGTGACCATTGGTGACCTTTGGTGACCTTTGGTGACCTTTGGTGACCTTTGGGGTGACCTTTAGTGACCTTTGGGGTGACCTTTGGTGACCTTTGGTGACCTTTGGTGACCTTTGGGGTGACCTTTGGTGACCTTTGGTGACCTTTGGGGTGACCTTTAGTGAACTTTGGTGACCTTTGGTGACCGTTGGTGACCTTTGGGGTGACCTTTGGTGACTTTTGGGGTGACGTTTGGGCACCTTTGGTGACCTTTGGGGTGACCTTTGGTGACCTTTGGGGTGACCTTTGGTGACCTTTGGTGACCTCTGGTGACCTTTGGTTACCTTTGGGGTGACCTTTGGTGACCTTTGGGGTGACCTTTGGTGACCTTTGGTGACCTTTGGTGACCTTTGGTGACCTTTGGGGTGACCTTTGGTGACCTTTGGTGATTTTTGGGGTGACCTTTGGTAACCTTTGGTAACCTTTGGTGACCTTTGGGGTGACCTTTGGTGACTTTTGGGGTGACCTTTGGTGACCTTTGGGGTGACCTTTTGTGACCTTTGGGGTGACCTTTGGTGACCTTTGGTGACCTTTGGGGTGACCTTTGGTGACCTTTGGTGACCTTTGGTGACCTTTGGGGTGACCTTTGGTGACCTGTGGTGACCTTTGGTGACCTTTGCTGACCTTTGGTGACCTTTGGTGACCTTTGGTGACCTTTGGGGTGACCTTTGGTGACCTTTGGGGTGACCTTTGGTGACCTTTGGTGACCTTTGGGGTGACCTTTGGTGACCTTTGGTGACCTTTGGTGACCTTTGGTGACCTTTGGGGTGACCTTTGGTGACCTGTGGTGACCTTTGGTGACCTTTGGTGACCTTTGGTGACCTTTGGGGTGATCTTTGGTGACCTTTGGGGTGACCTTTGGTGACCTTTGGTGACCTTTGGGGTGACCTTTGGTGACCTTTGGGGTGACCTTTGGTGACCTTTGGGGTGACCTTTGGTGACCTTTGGTTACCTTTGGTGACCTTTGGTGACCTTTGGTGACCTTTGGGGTGACCTTTGGTGACCTTTGGGATGACCTTTGGTGACCTTTGGTGACCTTTGGTGACCTTTGGTGACCTTTGGTGACCTTTGGGGTGACCTTTGGTGACCTTTGGTGACCTTTGGTGACCTTTGGGGTGACCTTTGGTGACCTTTGGGGTGACCTTTGGTGACCTTTGGGGTGACCTTTGGTGACCTTTGGTGACCTTTGGTGACCTTTGGTGACCTTTGGTGACCTTTGGGGTGACCTTTGGTGACCTTTGGTGACCTTTGGTGACCTTTGGGGTGACCTTTGGTGACCTTTGGGGTGACCTTTGGTGACCTTTGGTGACCTTTGGTGACCTTTGGTGACCTTTGGTGACCTTTGGTGACCTTTGGGGTGACCTTTGGTGACCTTTGGTGACCTTTGGTGACCTTTGGGGTGACCTGTGGTGACCTTTGGGGTGACCTTTGGTGACCTTCGGTGACCTTTGGTGACCTTTGGTGACCTTTGGGGTGACCTTTGGTGACCTTTGGGGTGACCTTTGGTGACCTTTGGTGACCTTTGGTGACCTTTGGTGACCTTTGGTGACCTTTGGTGACCTTTGGTGACCTTTGGGGTGACCTTTGGTGACCTTTGGTGACCTTTGGTGACCTTTGGGGTGACCTTTGGTGACTTTTGGGGTGACCTTTGGTGACCTTTGGGGTGATCTTTGGTGACCTTTGGGGTGACTTTTGGTGACCTTTGGTAACTTTTGGTGACCTTTGGGGTGACCTTTGGGGTGACCTGTGGTGACCTTTGGGGTGACCTTTGGTGACCTTTGGTGACGTTTGGGGTGACCTTTGGTGACCTTTGGGGTGACCTTTGGTGACCTTTGGTGACCTTTGGGGTGATCTTTGGTGACCTTTGGGGTGACTTTTGGTGACCTTTGGTAACTTTTGGTGACCTTTGGGGTGACCTTTGGGGTGACCTGTGGTGACCTTTGGGGTGACCTTTGGTGACCTTCGGTGACCTTTGGTGACCTTTGGTGACCTTTGGTGACTTTTGGGGTGACCTTTGGTGACCTTTGGGGTGACCTTTGGTGACCTTTGGTGACCTTTGGGGTGACCTTTAGTGACCTTTGGGGTGACCTTTGGTGACCTTTGGTGACCTTTGGTGACCTTTGGGGTGACCTTTGGTGATCTTTGGGGTGACCTTTGGTGACCTTTGGTGACCATTGGTGACCTTTGGGGTGACCTTTGGTGACCTTTGGGGTGACCTTTGGTGACCTTTGGTGACCTTTGGTGACCTTTGGTGACCTTTGGGGTGACCTTTAGTGACCTTTGGGGTGACCTTTGGTGACCTTTGGTGACCTTTGGGGTGACCTTTGATGACCTTTGGTGACCTTTGGTGACCTTTGGTGACCTTTGGGGTGACCTTTGGTGACCTGTGGTGACCTTTGGTGACCTTTGCTGACCTTTGGTGACCTTTGCTGACCTTTGGTGACCTTTGGTGACCTTTGGCGACCTTTGGGATGACCTTTGGTGACCTTTGGGGTGACCTTTGGTGACCTTTGGTGACCTTTGGGGTGACCTTTGGTGACCTTTGTGGTGACCTTTGGTGACCTTTGGGGTGACCTTTGGTGACCTTTGGTGACCTTTGGTGACCTTTGGAGACCTTTGGTGACCTTTGGGGTGACCTTTGGTGACCTTTGGGATGACCTTTGGTGACCTTTGGTGACCTTTGGTGACCTTTGGTGACCTTTGGTGACCTTTGGTGACCTTTGGGGTGACCTTTGGTGACCTTTGGTGACCTTTGGTGACCTTTGGGGTGACCTTTGGTGACCTTTGGGGTGACCTTTGGTGACCTTTGGGGTGACCTTTGGTGACCTTTGGTGACCTTTGGTGACCTTTGGTGACCTTTGGTGACCTTTGGGGTGACCTTTGGTGACCTTTGGGATGACCTTTGGTGACCTTTGGTGACCTTTGGTGACCTTTGGTGACCTTTGGTGACCTTTGGGGTGACCTTTGGTGACCTTTGGGGTGACCTTTGGTGACCTTTGGTGACCTTTGGTGACCTTTGGGGTGACCTTTGGTGACCTTTGGGGTGACCTTTGGTGACCTTTGGGGTGACCTTTGGTGACCTTTGGTGACCTTTGGTGACCTCTGGTGACCTTTGGTGACGTTTGGGGTGACCTTTGGTGACCTTTGGGGTGACCTTTGGTGACCTTTGGGGTGACCTTTGGTGACCTTTGGTGACCTTTGGTGACCTTTGGTGACCTTTGGGGTGACCTTTGGTGACCTTTGGGGTGACCTTTGGTGACCTTTGGTGACCTTTGGTGACCTTTGGGGTGACCTTTGGTGACCTTTGGTGACCTTTGGTGACCTTTGGTGACCTTTGGTGACCTTTGGGGTGACCTTTGGTGACCTTTGGTGACCTTTGGTGACCTCTGGTGACCTTTGGTGACCTTTGGGGTGACTTTTGGTGACCTTTGGGGTGACCTTTGGTGACCTTTGGGGTGAC
>CALNHX010006009.1:63530-96951 GCA_940337035.1 Agriotes lineatus | reverse complement strand
TATACCTACATAGGACTTCAGCATGTACTCTTTCTCAACAGGAAGTTTTTAAAGCGTTCGGACTGAAAACACCAATTAGGTGTACAAGAATACCATCATCTTTAAAAGATAGGGGTTTCAAATTATGTGGTTGGTATGTTCTAAAAATACACAATAATAATTTGTTCATATTTTGCTTGTACAAGTTACTTGTTACATAGATGAAACAATAATAGCGTTGTTTAATAGAAGTTACCGGAAATAAAGTGGAAGATTGATAGCAAATACTTATTTGAGAAATGTTATTTAAAACAGCCGGTGTTACTAAATGTGATATTAAATTATAGTGTTGAACTGTAAAAAAAATATGCAAAAACGATATCACTAGGGAGATATTAATTTTATGTACACAAATTTTGATAGAAAAACGTAATAATTTTTTGTAAAAGGCTGAAATTTTGAATGTGATTTAGTTGATCTGTTTGGTGTATGAAAGGGTGTGATTAATGCCAAATTGTCGAGAACGAAAATAAAGCGAATATTTAATCAAAAAGATTGTATAATCATGATATGGAGAAGATGTGTATGCTATGGTAGCAGGACCATAATTTGAAACACTACAGGCATTGAAGTAACTTCTGGAATTGGATGTTGAACTTAGTTTATTGTTAATTACTTACATCATGTGAATTGGATAGCATGAGCTGCCTTCAGGACGCATCAGGTTTCTGGAATGGACATATTGGGAATTGGAATGGATTTTTCATCTAATAGTACTATACTTTGCTGAGCTTATTGAAGTGACATCTTGTAAATTGCACCAGATCAAGGTTCACATTATTTGGTTTGTTGGAGACACGTTCTCTTGATGGGGTTCGTATTGCGGAGTTGTATGCCGGTTGAAGATTTGGGGAGGAGATATTCTAGAGGCTGTTTGTGGTTCCTGACAGTTGGCTGAGTTGATACTGGGGTAGTCTGCAGTTTGAAGAATTTCTGTAAGCAGTTGGTATGCATTTGGATCATTGAAAAGCAGATCAAGTTCTTTGGACGAGTTACAGCTACAGGTATTTATTGATCAAACTAAATTAAACAGTAAACGAGTGAAGTGAGGTAATTAAAAAGGGACTACTTACTATTTCATGTTTATTGAATGACAGGTAATGTAACAGAGGTATTTGCAGTTGATATTCCACATACATAAATTGAAGTGACACTGACGTTCATAGAAATTGTCACAAATATTTTATGTAAGTTTTCATTAAACAAATAATTTTTCAAGAGTAATAACAGTCTTGATATTGCGTGAACCAATCTGTTTGTTTGAGAGTAATCATGGTCTTCTGAGCTAGAAATATTTAATAACTTAATATAAGTACTTGAATTCATCTTAAATGAGAATTTGTCTAAACCTAAATAGAATTCGTACAGACAAACGTAACATAAAGAATATCACATAATTGTCGTAATGTAAAATAATTACATATAGAACTCATATTGCAATGTAGCCAATCAGTGCAATATACAGGGTGATATTTAAGTGGATTCATTCTGTCTAGCAAGAAATAAAGGTAAAAAAAATAAGCATTCTTTTATTTACCACATTCCGAAATATCAAAACTAACGGAGGTACAGGGTGTTACAGTTTCAAATTAAAAACTAAACTTTGGCGCTAAGGGGGCTATACAATTTTATTTTTGCTTATCTCTGTTGTCAAGCAATGACCTGTCAACTACTTTTCCATTGTAATTTTATTAATGTTATTGCTACAATAATGATTCATGTTTATGAAAATAATGAATTAGTGAATATGCTTATTATTTACTGGGAGCGTCATCAAAATGCCGCTGTCGCATCGCTCTTATACCCGGAACGTATGTGTAGAAGCGAATGGTGATCATTTTGAACATATTATTTAAGTTAGATTAAGTTTAGTTTAATTTTGGTTAAGTCATTTTAATTCTGAATTTGAAACTTGTAACACCCTGTACCTCCGTAAGTTTTCATATTTTGCAAAAGTGCTTATTTTTTTAAGCTTTATATCCTGGTAGAAGGAAAGAAATAACTTAAAAATCATCCTGTATGTATTGCAACGGGGGCTTGGCTTATTGTATTTTACAAGCCATTCAGTTAATTGCTTTAATATTATGTAAAATATAATGTAACGTTGAGACACCTTTTATTTAATTCGAAATTTTTTATCATTCTTTTTAATAACTGTAATGCATTTGAGATTCTTTAAAAAGGTGTGGGTCGTTAATCTAGTTATGTGTTCTTTTATATTCTAATTTTATATGGATTTTTAATTATGCATGTGGTCTCCAGGTCTTTGAAAATATTGGGTTTCATAAAAAGAAACTGTTCTGACTTTAGAAATATGGAATCAGTAAAACTTTTGTATACAAGCTTGGTAAGACCACATGCAGAATACTCGTCATCAGTCTGGTCACCTTTTTACCAAGTGCATATAAACAGATTAGAACAAATCCAACACAAATTTCTTAACTTCATCCAATTTAAATTTAATATGGACTTGGATCTTACTTATTCCGAAATTGAATTCAACCTTAACATTGTTAATTTAGAATAGAGGAGAAAAAAGAAAGATTTGAAAAACCTTTACAATCTATTAAATAATTATTCATCGTCCCCAGAGCTTCTGGGAAGCATTGGATTATATGTTCCGGCTAGGGCCACTCGCTCGCATGATTGTTTCTATGTACCCTTCCACAAAACAAACTATGGTTACAATTCATTTATTTCTAGATCTATTAGACTTGCAAATACTACCAGTTTAGATTTATTCTTAAATAAACCAAACTTTATTTCTCAATTAAAGTCACTTGTTGTATAAAAATGTCTATTTGTTTTGTTTTGTTTTAGTTTTTCGTTTTAGTTTGTAATTTAATAAGTATAAGTATTACTATTGTAATTTTTGTAAAATGGGCTAAAGCCCGTCGACTAATAATAAATAAATAAATTATTGACTGCTACTAAATGTCAGTTTGACTTTTAACAACTATCAAACAATAATCAAATCAAATTTGACAAATATTCTTTCTATTCACAAATCAATGACTCAAATCACCAAAGTAAGTACTATGTAATTTTTATTTCACTAATGTAATTGTTTTTCTTATTCAATATTCTTTTATAGAACTAATTAAAACCAACCTGATTTCCTCTTATTTCACTGCTCCCGACGTTCATAGCTAAGCTCACAGAGAGCCCAATCTCGATACTCCTTCAACCAACTCCAACACTTCACAACCCTGGGCTCCTGCAGACAGTCTCACCTCCTACACTCCTGTACTTGACCGTCAATCTAACAGCTTCCTGGTAAGTTCCCACTAACAGATGGTACCCAAACTAATTTTCCATTGTCCGCAGCTTCTACCTTGTATGTGCCAATTAATCCAAATCCACTCAAATTATTGTTATCTTCTTCTTACTTGTAACTAATTAAACTGTATTCTATAATCTCTTCAATGATTGTATGCTTGTATTATTCGTTAATTATATTTTTACTTATTTTCACTTCGTAGACTTGTTAACACCTGTTATTCTGTATAATACCAAATTATTCCCATCAACAAAAGCAGAATTTCTAGTTTTTATTAATTTTAAATGGATTTTTCAAAAATGTGTTTACATAATTTCAGTTTATTTCTACTGCCTTTTAAACAAAATTACTCTCTATATAGTTACAATTATTACTGCACTTTTAAAATTAAATAATCTGATCTATACCTACTACATTTTTTTAATTCTCATAGTAAGCATATTTGTCCCATAATAACATTCTCTTATCTTTCATATTAACTTCCAACACTATTACTGAATACTCAATTGCTATAACTTAACAAAATTAATTATAAATTGTCTCAAATTTAATTTCTATTACTCAATTCAACTTAACTAACAATCTTATTCAAAATTTTCTAAATTTGATTGTATTAATCTTCCAAATTTATTTCTTTTAATTTTTATTTAATAAGTAACCTATGTGTATCATAATAATATATATATAGGTAGGATAGTGCTACAGGCCTAGTAGGTCCCTTTTTTCTGTTTCTGGTTTTGGCTTCCCAATCTCGAACCTTCATGACCTGCAGACTTCTTGGACTCCCTGTTTGTACTGTGTCCTTGGTCTACCTCTTCGTCTTCTTCCTCCCACCTCTGCTTTCTATACTTTACTTGGTGTTCTTCTGTTGTCCATTCTAGACAAATGGCCCAGCCATCTGATTCGTTGCCCCTTTACTATCCCCAATAAAGTCGGTTCTTGGTACAGCTCGTACAATTCCTGGTTTGTTCTTCTTTCCCATTGACCCTCTACCTTTTTTCCGCCATAGATCTTTCTGAGAATTTTTCGCTCCCATGTATTTCACATAGCACTTTCCTGCTTTCTATAGGTCCACACTTCACGTGCTTATGTTACAGTAGGTCTTATGATACACCCTTAATTTTACTGCCCTCGAAAACACTTTACTTGCTAAGACAGAGTTCATTACGAATGCACTTCTCGTCCCTGCTGCTAGTCTCGCCTTTATTTCGTCACTACTACTTGGCTGTCGTATGAATTCTGTGCACAAATAAATGAATTGTTTCACCTGCTCAAATTTTATTTCCTTAAGCTCCTTCATTCCAATTGTTAGAAATTTACTCTCTTCAAACATTGCGTCTTCCCATACCATGTAGGTATTTGGTTTTTGTTTCGTTAATGCACAGTCCTACTTCCTGTTCTTCTTTTAGTAACCTCTTTTTACTACAGATACTAGTTCACTTCTACTTCTTGTTAGAATGGTAATGTCATCAGCGAATGCCAAGCACTGATGCGATCTTTGGTAAATTATGTCACTTCTGTTGATATTCTCTAACACTAGATTAAAAAGCAGCGGAGACAAGGGGTCCCCCGTCTCAACCCCTCTCCCACTTTAAAAGCTGCTGATACTGCACTACACACTCCTCCATTTTCTGTATTATCCAACGTCATTATTACGACTTTTACTAATTTAGTTTGTATTCCTAATTTCTGTAATGAACATAAAAGTTGTAATTGCCATTGATAAATATGTTTTGAAGACTATTTCTGTAGTTGGAAATACACCCTCCAAATTCTGCTGTTTAATTACTTCTTACATGTAACGTACAGATGGACAATGGCCGATATTTTCCTTATGAAAATATGTGTTCAGATATTCAGAAAACTGAATACATTCTGATCCAAAAGTATCATCTACATGTACATCACTTGGATGCTGCTGCTTAAAAACCTCAGCTCTGTTAAAGAGACCTTTATGAGTTGCCTTGGTAACATTTTTGGAGAAAGCAAAACCAGCGTACATACATCAAACAAGTAGAGACACTCATGCCAAATGTTGAAACCTATCTAGAGTGCCTGGGACAGTAACTCGGGGGGTATTTCTAAGCTTGACTATCAGATGGCAACACAAAATTCTACCAATCAGAGCCAGTTACTAGCTCTGCTACCAATCATATGTGACCAAGGCCGACTATATTAAATGTTTACATTTAATATAGTCGGCCTTGATGTGACAAAGTAGTGGCGCCATCTGTTAGTACTATCGGAAAGTACCCCCCAGGAGCCGTTCAAGGTAATCCAAATCGGAATTTTGACATCAAAAGAACCGACAGTGAGTGTCTCTACTTGTTTGATTTATGTACGCTGGCAAAACCAAAGGAAAAGTCTCCATATACAAACTTCCTTCTATTTAATTCTAATAAAAGAGAGTAAATAATTGCTCTACCCTAAATTTATGCTCATTCGAATCAAATTAAATCTGATTCTTTGCGCAATGTCTGTCATCACGACCATTGGTATTTTTGAACTAGGTACCTACCCATAAGTTTCTATGATGATTGTTGCTTTTTACCAAAAATTTGGGGCCCCTAAAAAATTTGCGTTAGAAGCGATTGCTTCTTTTGCTTTATTACTAATACGGCCCTGGTTTTTTTCAATACTAAAAAAAAAAAGTCTGTTCACGAAACTCCTGGGCTGTCAAATTGTAATTATTATACTTAAGTTGGCAGCAAATTTAAAATTTCGTTGGTAACTTTCTACTTTTACATTTGGAAACACTGCAAAATTTTGAAACTTCCAAATTTCAAAATTTGATGTATTTGTCAAAGTGACATTTCAATCCGTAATTGTCTCTATCAACGAAGTATCTTTTTTAAAATGCACCAAACACCAACTTTGAGAAATTATAAGGCCACTAATTAACACCACCAACAAAAAGTGTGTTATTCATATGTTGTTGATGAGTTTCTATCCCAACATGGGCATGCTGTTCTTAGACTGCATCCTTACCAGTGCCAGTATAATCACATAGAGTTAGCATGGGCATTTGCAAAAAACTAATACCACAAGCATATACAATCCCAACCTTCATCCAAAGATAATGTTGACAAGTTATGGCGTATAGCTCTCAGTAATTTTACAGAGCAAATGTGGAAGAACAGTATTGCTCATTGTGAAACACTTATTAAAAATGACTGGATAAAATACATGGGCACTTGCAGTGTGGCGGATATTCCTCCAGTCATAATATCGTTAACTGAATCCAGCATCGGACTGGCAAAATTTGGCCTACCGGGCAAAGGATGCATGTGGCCTCCACATGTAAAAATAAGCGGGAGGGGGGGGGCATCCCCCCGGCTGAAGGGGAGTCCGGGGGGCAAAGCTCTATCGCAGGCGACATTTTTATGATTGTAGGGAGCTCAAAGACCCAAAACGCATCCCTCTTAACAGCAATAGCACAGTACAGTAATAGCAGGTGAAAGTACAACAAAATCAATAACTACGATAAAGAAAACGATGGAGAAATGGATTTTTTTTTTGTACACTAGCAAATTCAGATTGGAGGATACATTTATTATTCCGTTTTGTATGCTAGTGTACGAAAAAATATACGACACACATAGGAAAGTGGATTTTCCATACTAGTCTCGAAATTCCGCGCTCGGCCTAACGACCTCTTGCAGAAACATCTCACTGGTACTGAAAATCTCTACTTTCTATACTTCTATCGTAAATAACTATATTGTAACAATTTAAAATTTAAACATGAAACAAACAAAAAATAAAATAGGTAGGAGGTAGGTAATTATTCTATTCTTATAAACTTTGAAAGTCAAACAAATAACGAAAAAATAACTTTGAATTTGGAACAAATATGTATAACGAAAAAATATAGATAATTATTATCACAAGCCTTGACTGTATAGGAATTTTTACACTCTATTCCCTTATAATAATTATACTTAACAATATGAATCCATCAATAATTTTGATTTTAAAGAGACTCATCTATTTGCAAACTTGTCAATGATTCCGTCAAAATTCAAGCTTTGGAGCAGATCACACTCCACATTCAAAATTAGAAAACATTCTAACCTTTCTTGCTATAAAGAAGCTCTTAGCCTATTTTTGATTATTTTTACTTTAGAAAATACGCGTTCACAGGCTACTTGGGTGCATGGATAGAGATGGGCCCGTGAGTGAGTATTCACTCACGCACGCACGTGATATGTTGCAATCAAAGAAGCAGCGTAGCGCAGTTGAGAAAGCGCTAGGATTGCATTAAGCAAGTCCTCGGTTCAAATCCCTAGGGGGTCGGAATTTTACCGCAGTCTTGGCGATTGGAATCGGGCTCAGTGAGACCATTCACAGTTGGGCACCAAATTAACTGTGCTTTACTCAGAATGGCAGACTTAGGAGATAAGAGGAACAAGGTCAACACATCACGAAGACACACACCGCACACAATGGTCGCTGCGCAAGCTCAAAAGGCGAGCTAAAACTCTATAACCCGAATCCGGGGCAAGTTGAGCATTGTACTGCCAGATGTTAGCGTACGAAGCACCAGCCTTTACAAAGCAAGGTAAATGAGGTTACAGATAATACAATTACATACATACATACATACATACATATATACATACATACCTGTGTTGCAATCAGAATAGTAGACATAAAAAGAAATAAATGGAAATTGGCTACAATAGCTTACAACAAAGGATAAATACTGACTTCTCGCAAAAACGTGTCTTGCAACCATCTTCAAAGACATTACTTTTAATACCAAAAGCCGCATTGGAATTGACGTTTCCATTACTGATACGAGTACAAGAAGATATATGCTGCTAGGCAACACTTTTAATTCCTGGGTTTAAAAGTAATTTTACGTCCGAGGAACTAAAAGTAAGTTCTACTTGGTCGTCTATAGACGCAGACACCCGAATGACTGTAGACACAAGACTCACAACACAACACAAGCTCCTTCGCTGTAGGCTGCCACACAGAAGTGCAATGACCTCCCGTTCCAGCTCCAGATCTTCCACATGTCGAGCAGCGGGGGAGTGGGTCACCCTACAGTCTTTTATTCGTTACTAAATATGTAAAGTAAAATTAACGTGAAACGTGAATCACGCCTTGGCAATTTTCACTCACGTTCACGTCCCGATTTTCAAATATTACTCACGTTCACGACAGGACCCGCCGTGACCCAACTGTTTTCACTTCACGCGCCCATCCCTAGTCCATGATAATGTCAGTAACTATTTGTACGCTAAGTACAAATTGATATAAGTAATGGCGTGCAAATTATATTTGTGTAAAATTTTAAAGCAACAAGTCATACAACCCACACAATCACCCTTTGTCCACTCACCAATGCAAATATTTAATTGAAAACTTAAATCTTCTTCAGTGTCATTTTCGTTGTCATCACTATTAGTGTCGTGAGCAGGGGTCGTGATTGGATCAGTCAGTCACCATAGGCTGGAATTGTTCTTTTTGTAAAGAAAGTGAAAGAATTTTTAGAAAAATGAATCAATTCTTGTTTTATGATGTCTTGTGGGATGTTTGTTAACTTTGAAATTGCGACAAAAGCGAAATCGGGAATATTTAGTTGAGTAGTATGTTGAAATGTACTCGGATCAAAGAAACTAAAAGTTCTGTAAACCTCCTCATTTTTAGTAAATCGGTCTTCCATGCTTTGTATTACTTGATTAACAATCACTTTATTAGTTTTCACTTCAAATTTTTTCAAAACTCTTGTTTTCGTAGGATCAATAGATTCATTCCTGATAGTTTCTCCTGGCATTTTTTTTATTCTCCTCTATCTCAGTACTGGAAATTCATGCTCAATTGTTGTCATTTTCATTTTAATACGCGTTCTCTGTAACTGACTCGAGGAATTTTTTGACACTAGCTATTATCTTTTCAAACCCGTCGAACATTCCACGACTACTAAGAAATAATAGATGCATGATGCACAAACGACACTGGGACAATACTTTGACACAAAGTTTGGACTTTTTTGAATTTTTTAAAAACATTGTTCATTTTTTTGTATTATTTTGTGAAAAAAAAATGTGTAGACATTTTGGCCTCCAAACTGGATTGGCCCACCGGGCATTTGCCCGGTGGGCCAGTCCGACACTGACTGAATCTGATACTGATGAGTCCGACATGGAATTCTCTTCAGATTCTGAAACAACAGAATGATTGTGGAAATATAAAAGTATCCACTATAAATTTCTTATTCTCTCTCTTTTTCTGTAGCACTACAGTCCTAGGTGCGTTTTGGCTTAAAATTCAATACTTACATTTCCAATTTGTAACTTTGTTTAATAATATTTTTCTGCTTTCGACATAAAACCGTCGAACATAACCTATCTTTATTTATCACTAGTTTAGTCACTAGATTTGAAGTACATTCCGTAAAAAAGCTACTATTATAAGTACATTCAAGAAATTTTAAAACAATTATTTTTGACAGCCCAGGAGTTTCGTGAACAGAGTATAATGGTATAGTATTCCAACCAAAAATTGGAAAGCTATTTAAAATCCAGTACACCATGAAAAGTGTAAGTCATGTCCAAAGTCATGTCCACGGTGTAAGATATCTTAGACCGTGGTCATGTCTAAGCTGGTTTCATACAATCAGTATATAATATTCTAATGTCAATCAGCTTTCAACTAATGACAGTTCATCTGCAAACTGTACATTTAACAGTTTTGTTAAGGCATTGTAACATTGTGCATGATTTAAGTAGGTACTAGTTGAGTTTTTAAAACCGTATAGTAGCATGGAAAATGTTGAAAAACGTATGTCTTCCAAACTTTCCAATGCATCTGTCAAATTTGAAGGTTACTGTCGAAGTGTCACTGAATGACAATCAAACAGTAATTTTATGAATTAAATACGAATTGACTTACTGTTCTCAATGCTGGCCTGATTTTAAGTAGCTTTCCAATTTCTGGTTGGAATACTATATAATGAAAGTCGTTTTGTTAATGTAATTATAAATTGTATAAAAAAATATTTAAGTATTAAATTTATATATTTTTTGTTTTTATGTTGCTGACGGTGGTGTAAATCTTTATAAACTAACGCTTCCACATTTAAATAAATGCAAATATAAGAAATATGAGACTGCGAATGAAATTATTCCTTATTGGGATGGATGCCGGTATGCTGCTCTAAACATCGAGCGGCTTTAGATTTTCACTTTGGGAGTTGCGTGGTGTGGATTATCAGAAGATATCCACTCATTGTTCATAAACAAGAATTTTGATGCCCTATTCCACTTTCATTGTTTCATTGGTAGTATCAGAATCATTATCAATACCTGATTCTGACTCAGATTCCTCCAATGAAATAATGAAAGGTGGAATGTTTTCAAAAGAAATATTTCCCATATGTTTCGCCCAGTCTTCCGAAATAATTTTTTCACAATGATCACAATAATTTTCCCACATAATGGAGATACACTTTGAAAGAGCTCCAAGCCATAAATGCTTAACCTTATCCGTAGATGAAAGCTGTGACTTTATATGCTTGTTGTAGTAAGTTTTACCAAACCCCCATGCCATTTCAATAAGATTATATTGGCAATGGTACAGAGGTAATCTAAGAACCTCATGAACAATCTCTTTCAAAAATTCGTATTTTGCCCTCAATTTTGACATTGTGTTTAATCAACCAATCCTGCATCTGATCCTTCTTCCAATAAAGTGAGGGTAACTTTTCCAACTGCACCGAATGGTACGGTACATTGTCCAAGATTACCACACATTTAGCAGGAATTTTATTTAGAGCAGGAAGTAAGTAATTGATCCCTGTTCATGGTTTTGTGATAATCCCTATCGTTATTAGTTGAAGTTAATAATAGATCACACCCTTCCAAAAACCCAAATTTAGTTACCGCATGCAAAACAGTGAAACGCTTCTCCTCCGATTTAATTTTAGATGGATTAGTGTTAATTTCAGAATCCTGTACCCATTGTCGGACGCTGGATCCATTTTGATGAATTCAGGTTTCACATGAATGTTATATTTTCACTATAATTTTGGTATTGCAAGAATTTCTTAAAATAAACAATTTTGGATGCAACATGTTTCTGTTCATACAGAATTTTACGTCCGTTTACATGTTTGCATTTATAACCAATTGATTTTAGAATATTATATAGTTGTTTTCCCCTTATCGAATTCGAAATTTTCATGGGCGTCATTTAATAGTCTAGCCAAAGTAAAGTGTTCATTTTTCAAGTTATAATTCCAAATCTGTCATTGCAAATCTTCCCGAAATGTAAAATTTTTAGCCCAATAATATCTACTTCTAATTGTTTTTTCAGATGCCTAAAACAGTATAAAGCCCAAAATTAAACCAACAGATAGGTTTTATGCATAAATACTTACATCCCAAATGTCACTAAACCGGGCAAAGATTTCAGTTCCGCTGAGGTCTGGCCTGTTGCCTTTATAATGCCTGTAGCCATTTGTAATTTTGTGTCAGGTTTAATATCTTTCGGCATATTGGCTTTAGTATAAATTACAATTTGTTGACAGATATACTCCATTTACTTGACATCTGCACTGTCAAACTGCCAGTATGTTGGCACCACTGCTATTTTTCACATTTTAACAATTAAATTACTGTACAGTCTAATAAAAAACACATTATTTTGGAGGTATAGTCAAGTAAGTCAAGACATTTTGTTAAAATTTGACACTGATAGTGCAGATGTCAAGTAAATGGAGTATAGGTATCCATGACGCCGATGTTCATAAATATGATGCCTAATGGCAAACAAAGCATGAAAGCACTGGCAACATTGTACGTTTAAACTCAAGAAAGTCAAATTAGACACTTTCGTGATGAGCCTCCTGTACTTAACAGCTGATTCTGACGAAGTGTCAGAAAGAGATTCTAGGGAGTTTTAATTTTATTAAACATAAAAACAAAATTCCATGTCTACCTACCGGGAAAATAACTACTGAACGGTATATAGGCTTAGATATTCCTACACACACAGAGATAAGCTGCTACTGCATACAGGATCCAGTAATGGTGCACGGGTGGAAGATATTTCTAAAACTATGAGAGTTACATAACATTTGCTTGTATAAAAGTTGAAGGTACGAGGGTGGTACACACAATTAAAATATTTTTGATTGTACACTATCCAGGGTGCTCTATTTAAAAAAAGTAAGTTTGATTCTCCGCACTTTTTTGAGCTACCCTGTATACAACAGTATATTATTTTATCAGGATTAAAAGTGGCATTTTGTTTGACAAGCAATTATGTTTGCATTACGAGGCGAAGCGTAGCCGAGCGAACGCAAAAATTGGAAGTCAAACAGAGCAATTTTTAATCTGAATAATGCATATTATTTTTTCCGCAACCTAGAAAAGTACAAAATATTCAAAATTTTAGATGATTGCTTTTGACGTTTCTCGTTTATTATTATTATGGCAACTATATTCATAGGAGACCAGTTAGAACTTCCTGTTAGTTCCTAGGAAGAAAAACTACTTTTTTCTAATACCTACCTACTTGTAAAGCTGTATTTTATCTACGAAAATCTCCATGATAAAGTAACATTTTAACGATAAGTGTGGATAAAATGCTACTTTATTTACTAGCGTATAAAATAGTCCATAATCCATAGCAACTAAAAAAATAAATACGTGCTATTATTCAATTTCAAAATATTTATATAACTAAATGTAGGCATTGGAAAGAATTTGATATGTCACACGTGAATAAAGAGATTTTATCCATTCGCGGAAATTATCTCATTCGGCTTTGCCTCGTGAGCTAAAGTTTTCCCCTTATGGATAAAATGCCTCTTTATTCACTTGTGGCATACCTACATAATTATTAATCCTAGGAACTAAAAGTGTTGCATAGCAACATACACTTTTTGTGTCAGTAATAAGAGAAACGGCAACTTCAATGACAAATTTTGGCATTAAATAGTAATTTACGTAACAAGTATAGAAAGTGGAGCTTTTCAGTACGAGTGAGATGTTTCCGGAAGAGGCCCTTAGGCCGAGTCCGGAATTTCGAGACGAGTATGGAAAAGCCACTTTCATACGAGTTTCGTACAATATTTTTTCATACACTAGCATACAAAACGGAATACTAAATTTATCCTCGTATATAGCAAATAAGTAGAGTAATATTAATGTAATGTAATATTATATGTGTTGTAACTAAGGAAACGTACGGCAAAATACTACTTTGGCGTACTTTCTGATTAATAAATTGTACGGCAAAGTAGCTCTTTCAATGCTAGTGTACGAAAAAGTAATGACTTTTAAGACAGTTGCAGAAAATAGTAGTTTGTGTACTGGCACTGAAGTTTAGTTTTTTACCATGAATGTGGGTTTAGTTGCCGAGGCTAGTAGGGTCAAAGCAAATAAACTACATGAGGGATAAAAAGGAAAAGTGCTGAGGGGTACATTATGTTTTTTTAAAGCGAGAAATCGTGAAATTACAATATTTTAACCAACTTTTGTAGGTTATGTTGACGTCGGTTGACGTTTAACTATCGCCCAGCTGCTTACAAAAAGTCGTAAAACAATGAATTACTTCACTGCCGATTTCTCGTATTTTAATGCTGATTTAAAAAAGATATTTTATTAATGTGTAGGTACCACTTTTATACCTACAACTTTTATATAGGTAAGCAAACGTTATATAACTCTCATACTTTTAGACATATTTACTACCCCACATCGCTTCCAAACCTGCATATAGATACCTAATATAAATGTGGCCTAGCGACTTTTTATCTAGTGCTGCCATATCTCATATACCTACCTACAAAATGTAGGAAATAAGGGCTCGTAATACAAAAGTTAGAAAAGATAAACCCAGAACATGTATATGCTACTGTAATGAAAGAAAGTTATTGAAAAACAATATAATTAACTGTATAAACAAAAAAAAACACTTCAAATATAATAAATTAAATGCTTAAAAAAAACTTTATCCTGTACAAATAGTATGCAATTAAAACCCACATCCCTGTCGCCCAGACGTTTTCAGCGAGACTAATAAAGTGTGTTGACAAGCCGACATCTTGGTGTGGGATCCATCGAATGGGGAAGTTGCTATACGTCATACTGTGGCCTACATACATGAGAATAGCATTCATGCCTGCAAAGAGAAAGGGCTTCCCCGACCAGTAGTTCTTGACGTCAATCAGATAGTAACACAAGGCTAAGAGGAGGAAAGCAAGGCTGGACGTTACCATTACAAAAGAGAGCGACCTGTAAGACATTGTTTAGGAATAGCTGTCAAATATGAACTTTTCAATAATCACCAGAGATTCTTATTGACTGGTATGAGCCCGTCGTCTTTAGAAAAGCCACAGAGTGCTCCTCCAATTAACCCCAGGAGCACGCCCCACACCAGCCATCTCACAAGCCTTGCCGAATGCTCCTTGTAGTGTAAAACTATGGCACCAGCTTGTGCGCCAATGATTACTTGCAACGTGGAAGTGACGCAACCTAAGGATTACTCAGCTCATTTTTTGTTACGAAATTGGTGCAAGGAGTCTTACCAAGGATGCCTTCTGGATCGAAGGGCTCTGATTGGTATATTTGACGAATAGTGGGCCATTGGTATCTGTGATTTCCAAGCACTACTTTGTCAATGTACCCTGCTGCCCCTCCAGTACAGCCGAGATATTTTCTGTTATCATGGTCGCCCCCTGGGCCCAGATACCCACTAAAAATTGAATTAATCAAAAATCACTTTTACTACAAATAATTATCAAATCAGCAGCACAATTAGTTCTAACTAAAAATACAAAAATGTGAGAAATTTGTTCAAAAAACGGATTTGGCTTAAATAGGTACTTCAGCTCGTAAATATCTTGTTGTTGTCACTGATTTGGTACATACGGATCCATTCAAATTCAATCATTCATCATCATAGTTGACTCACCCTGGATAGAGTATTTGTCACCTAAGGGCTTCTATAAAGCAAGTTTGTTAGGGGGGATTATTATTTCTTGTATACTCTTGTTTCTTCTAATATTTGTTATGTTATAAGATTTGGCTCTCTCCACTAATTCTCTTCAATGTTTTCTATCAACTATCTGCTTTTTCCATTTAACAAGCATAGAATTCTGGAGGAAAACTAATTAGATACAACCTAATTAGGAAATCTAAAGAAGAAAATGGAAACCACACGGGAATACTGGAAAAGACAAACCAAAAACGACGTGGTGGAGGATAATAATGGAAGAACACAAATCAAGGAAAACACGGACAAAAGTGAAGTGCTTGGCCCAAGACAGAAATAAGTGAAAATCATTAATTAACGCCTGACAGTCTTGCTAATAAAACAACAAAAACAGAGAAGAAGTTGCAATTGCTTCTAAATAAATGTCCTAGAAAAATAATGAAAAACAAGATGGTCAGATCACTTAACAAACATGCAAGGAGGATCAATGGGATATAACTTAAAGAAAATTTAAAGAGGAAAATAGAATTGGATACACGTTGAAGGGAGCAGATATCACAAGAGAGTAGTAGAAACGGAAACCCAAAGATGACAGGAGAAGGAAAATAATGGAAGAACACAAACCGCAAAGGAAAACATGTAGATGAATGAAGTGTCTGGTTTAAGACAGAAATAAATGAAATCGTTCATTGACGCCTTCTAGTCTAGCTGCAAAAACAAAAAATATATAGAAAAGAAGTTGCAATTGCTCCTAAGCCTGTTGAAAAATAGTGAAAATGAGACAGCCAGACCACTTCACAAACAGGAAATTATGGAGGGAACAAATCAGATACAATTTAAGAAGAAAAGGGAATTGGATACATTTTGAAAGAAGCAGTTCTCATAGCAAAGAAAGCAACAGAATGCGAATCACAATAGAGCAGTAGAAAAGGAAAACCAAAGGCGACGTAGAGGAGGACAATAATGGAAGAACTCAAATCACAAGAGAAAATATGGAGTGTGTGGTTTATTGACGCCTTCTGCTCTTGCTGATAAAGCAACAAAAAACATAAAGAAGAAGTTACAATAGCTCTCAAATACATATCTGAAAAGTAATGAAAATAGGATGGCTAGACAGGTTAACAATAATGAAATAATGGAGGAGAACCAATCCGATACATGGAAAAAAGCTGAAGACCACGATTAGACATTTTTGGGACATTGCTGTTTGTGGTATAGTTTTGAATTTCATGTTGCGTTAATTTTGTAACGTATGATACTTGCATTCTTTTGCATCGACAACAGTTCTATTCAGAGTATATGTTATCTACTTTAAATTGTTTTGGGCAAGTAACTTCCTATAATTCAATCTTTTTTGACATCATTGTATACAGATTGCCTAAAATTGTACCGAACATGGCAATTTCATGAGTTGGAAAAGGTTCAAATATTATTTGCCATAAGAGTAGGTAACCAAAATGGGAAATGCAATAACTACTTTCGTAGCTAGGCAAAAAAGTGTAATACTGCATGTAGTATGTTGTTTTCGTTTGGTAAAATATATCCATTGCTGCTAACACACTTGTGCTCTATGTTACCTACAATTTTATGCAATCGGTATAAGATATTATCTTTGTTAGGTAATTTAAATTTATGACGCCACTGCATTTTAGACCTTTTGTGCAAAGCCGGTCTTATCGTTCATTTATGCGGCAGCGAGACTGTGACGCAAGCTTGCTTGGACTGCTGACGTTAGCAATGGAAATTTTATTGCACTTTGCGTGAGCAAGAATCGTGCATCTACAGTTTTGGAATTTGACATTAAACTCGGAAGCTGCAAATTTTTCGTCTCGTTTTCCCGTCGTCAGTTGAGGCTCATCATCCAAGCCGGCCTGCTGACCGTGTTCTCTATTCCACAACTGACGTGTTTGCAATTTGACAGTTAAGCTTTAGCATCGATGGCAAAGTTTGCCGAGGTGACGGTTTCCGCAGGTTATAACGCTGACATGGTCTTGTGGGTGTGGTATTTGCAAGTATAACATTACCGCTCGATTTATTTGGATTTACCAGTTGTGCTATGCATATAAACTTTTGGAGGTTCCGTGCTTTTCGTCGGCCCCGAAGATCAAGATCAACATTATATTGGACCAAAATATCACACGACTGCGAGATTCCTCTATGAAAGTTGGCTACATTCCACGCCACCGGCTCTTTTCTGTTGCATCTTACGCTCCAGGTGTCCTGTTGACAGCTAGGCTCATCTCTCTCTCTCTCTCTCTCTCTCTCTAGCCTGGCGACGACGCCGCTCTCTTGAGTGTTCCATATATTCTGAACTGTTGAACACTGTCATCTCTCGATGGTTTTGAGGTATCGTAATAAAATCTGCATTTCCGCTATATCGCATTGCTATTTACATCTTGTATTTCACGTCGCCGAATTACCATATCCTTTTTGAAGTGTTTCTATGCTTGTTTTTTTGATGTATTTTCGCCTTGTTAACGTCTAAATTTGTGTACTGCTGTATTTGAGTATCAGTAGGTAACTCATTCAGGGAATTTGAATACCTTATTGGCCGTTGTTTATGTTTTTAAAGTAAATCACTCTATCGATGTATTTTCGTGACGTCACATAAAGACAATTAGCCTCATTATTATTGAACAAAAATCTCGTGTAACTTGTTGTGCTTATTATAGTGTTTTAGATACTAGTGCGTGTGCCTTTTATTATTCTTTTGTCAAGCAGATTTGAAGATCATACTTTTATAGCAAAATTAATAGCTGAAGGCAAAACAACTCTGTGTATGTTTCTGCAAAGTTGAAAACGTCGCAAATACCTGGACTTTAAATAGGCCACCTTGTGGCGCCCTAATTCGTATTCTCGACGTACCCCTTTTTTGAAGCAGTAAAGAAACACATGTCAGGTACCTCAAACCGCTTTTGTCTCGACTGTTAAGCTATCCAGAACAATTATTGTTAGGGGCTGCTTTAATTACCGTTGTCTATTGTAACAAACTGACGCCCACCTTCGGGACTTTTGTTTTTTTGCTTGATTACCGTTTTCAAATGTATAAAAATTGAAAGTAACCTTTTTTTCTGTAATATCTTCTGGGTTTTAAACTTTAGTTACAAAGAAAACTTTCAACGTGAATTTAGAAACTATAATAATTCTCGCAAAAAATAGACACGCGATTTTCTAATTTCTAAACTTTTACAAATTTGTAAATCTTCAAGCATGATATTCAATTGATACTCATCGATGCTAACAAATAGTAAGATATACCTGGGGCAATCAGGTATGTTCAGAATAAACGTGAAGAGATTGTGGACGATCAGGAGAAAGACAGCAACCATCCACTGATACTTCATGGCGAAGACGTCCTTCCACATTGCAAAAATATTTTTCTGCAACAAAATCCCTTGAAAGCTCCTTTCCAAAACTAAATTACTGCTATTACCTTGTCATCTGGAACTGTTCCTACAGTGGGAAGTATTATAAACACAAACGCAGCTACGAAGTAACATATGCCAAACCTCTGTAGGACCCCGAACACTCTTAGCTTGTTTAGGTAAACCCCAGCTCCTAGGAAGAGACCTAAGCCGAATAAAATGCATGATCTCTAAAACGGACTTGGTTAGAATGGGAAATGTTTGTCTGTCTAGTTTGCTCACTCTCAAGATGTTTAGAAGGGCGCTCTTCTTGGATGTTCCTCTCTTTATTATAGAAGCCGTGGAGATGGGGATGCAAGCGCCCATGATCCACATGAACCATGGAAATAGTAAGTCGGATAGCTGCAGGCCGTTCCAGACTGCGTGGTCCAGCACTTCGTACCCGCCGCAGCCGTAATTGACGAATATCATCAAGACTATGCTGATTCTGACAAATAAAAAATGGAAAGCTTACACATAATATCAGTATTACAGTTATTATATGGATGGGAATTGGGGATGATGTAAATGGTGGGTAGAATAAATTAGAAAAATTATGCAATACTTCAAATTCTGAATGAAATTAAGCATTAGGATGATAGTTGCTCTTTACATGCTTCAAGTTTCTTGTAAGCTCACCAAGTTTCTATTTCGTAGCATTTACAAAAGAACTAAAGAGAAAGAAAGTAAAAGTATTCACCCTCTAAAGGTATCGAGCGACTGCACTCGCCGCTTCTGCTGACTGTTCTCCAAATCTTTGTCGTAAGAGGTCATCTCTCTCTCAGCTTTCTTCATGTACACTTTCCAGACGTGAATAAAACTCGAAACAAAGATGGCAAGCAGGGCATAAATGAGAACCACTGTCAGGATAGCTGAAAGCAAACAACCAGGAATGAAGAACTGCTTGTGTGTGAATATACTCACGGAAGTAAATATTCACTGGCTCTTTGAGGGTATCCAGCTGGCAAGTCTTGTCGGACACTGTTAGGCTATAGACGCCGAATTCGCCGAAATCAGGATCCAAGGTGCACAGAACGCTGCGGTTGGAGTTTTGGGGAGATGTCTGGATGTCTTCTGCGAGGACTCGCCACAGCTGGGCAAACTTGGTGCTGATTGTAAGAGAGGCATTGCCAACGATGCTGTTCCTTTTGATGAACGGGCACTGAAATCGGAAAGTATGAAGTACCTTTCTTGTGGGTCTAGTATTCATTCTGTACGTCACTATCATTATAATAGAAGATATAGTACGAGGACCGAGAAAAAGAAGACAAGAGTGAAATCGGCATATAGAAATAATGAACAATGAACAACTAGCACGAATCGCAAGGAATAGAAAGCCAGAAGGGTTTACTTGAGTAAGAGAAAGATTATGTTGAAAAGACAGTTGGAACTCAGCAATAAAATCGAAAATAACAAGCGCTCAAACTTATTAAAAAGG
Source organism: Agriotes lineatus (assembly GCA_940337035.1). Taxonomy (NCBI): domain Eukaryota; kingdom Metazoa; phylum Arthropoda; class Insecta; order Coleoptera; family Elateridae; genus Agriotes; species Agriotes lineatus. Next base: position 76,838 of record CALNHX010006009.1, on the reverse strand, counting down.
AAGAGGAAGAAATTATTAAGATTAATATAAGAACTAGTTCAGGAAGATGAAGTATTCAAATATGATCAGATATACTGTAAATCTATCTCCGAAATGGTTTACTCTGGTTCAGCAATACAACTAAATGTAACAAAGAAATAATGATAAGAGCTATTATAAAATAGAGCTCGGTGGAATCAAAGTTGTGGTATAACGTGATGAAAAACCTGAGTAGAACTAACGCAGCCGCCTGGAAGCAACTGGATAGATAAAAACGAAGAAAGTTAATAGCAACTGTCATATCTAAAAAGCTTTGTATTAAATAGGTCAAAAGATCATAATAGTGATAATGCTTCCCTCGTAGTCTCACCAGAAATAGTAAAAACCAAAAGAAGATAAAAAAGATTGTTTTTATAATAAGGAGTAAACCAGGACCTAGTACGACAGCAACAGGATAAATAAAACATTAAACGATATGTATAGAGCTGGCTTAAAAGAATGTTAAGCTAAAGGAAATCAATGTACCTTACAAAAATGGTTCATAAAATCTCTCATCAGAGACTAAAAGATCAAGACACGGAAGATGAATAATGATTGTTTGATGTAGAATATAAAACGAAGGAATTAAGTAGGAATATCGGAGAGGCATATACAATGTACGACCAACTTTGAATCGAATACATACAAGTGACTAAAGATAAAGAGGAAATTTGATAGTCGGTAGAAACTCCTCAAGGATGACCTATTTAGGAAGATAACTCGATCCCACCCACCATGAATTTCAGGAACATCGTGACTCGAGAAGCTAGTGCCTACTTGATAAGAGTCCATTGCTCAGGGTTACGAGTGAAGACCACAACGTGGAGGAATCTCTGTGAATGTCCACTTTCGGTTATTGGTGCGGCCGAATTGGGCCAATGCCGAAGAAAGTGCACTTCAGTGCGAGTCGTTGAGATAACGTCTTGGCTTCAAGAAATTATTTCGCGTCAGATCCTTGCACAATAAGCATGTCGGCTCTGAATAATAGTCAGTTTTAAATACAAGCTGACATCATCTTCAGCCAGGCGCTGCAAGACTTCCAGAGAGGGTTTTCGTCGTCTAGCAACGTGGGAAACAACTGAATTATGTACATACACGCAATTATTAAAGCGTGTTGATTTTTCCGTTTGAAAACTGTGAAAATAGCGAACTGCATCACATTGCAGCATCTTGCGTCTTAAACCAAGCGGCATTTTTGGGAGCACCAGTTAAAAGTTCAGGAAAAGCCAAAAGTGAAATTTTGTATCGCGATCGAGTGCTTGGAATATAATGCTACCATATGGGCACTGCGCAAATCTCGCCAATGGTGTAACTTTGATGATTTCGAAAGAATGATCCAAAAGAAATTAGATTGAAAATACACGAACGTCGAACTTACAATGCGCCAGACAAGTAATTCGGGATGTAATATTTATAATCCAATAAACGCATGAATATGAGTACGTATAATTTGAGTTGAGTCAGAAATGATAAAACATTTCTACACGAAACTCTTTGCTAGCTTGTCTGGTAGGAGTTAGCTATCGGAAGAAACTCGGAAAATAGAGAAAACTTTAAATGACTCACCCCACTGCATTCTTTATAAACGCCATAGAGATAAACTGGTGTTGGAGAGGTGTTGGAGACCTTGAGATAGGCTTCGTCTCGTTTCAGCTTTGACATGTTGAGGTTCATAAAGATTTCATCGCCATAGTCTTCCGTCCATGACATGACCCCCATTGTGGAAGCGTCTTTTTGGCCCCTTTAGATAGTCTACGACATCAATCTCTGCAAAAAATACATCATTAAGTAATACAGGCGATACCTCCTTCTAGACAGCTAGATCTTGTCTTCGGTCGTAGTAAATCTTCCGGCATGTTTAATATTAGCAGTAGCAATTTGTAGTACACTGCAGCTTGCGCAATAGAATGAACCGATTTGCATTTAATCAGCGTATGCTACCAGCAGCTGCAGTGCCCCGATCTAAAATTTAGATTCGAGCTTCTGTAATTCGTGTATTTTCCGAACATATTTATGAACAACCTCATAGCAGCATATCAACAAGCTAATTCTAAACCCTTAAATTGAGCTTTAAATAAGATTAGATGCTACTGCAGTCGAAAATTGCAATGAAACTGAGGTCCCAAGCGTTCAGATTGAGATTAATTGGATGGCGCGGAAAATGTGCTTGCTATTGAATTGAATTTTGAAAGTTTATTCAGCTAGGTCTATACAATATCTAATTATAATAAACCGCAGCATTTATACAACTGAGTATCATCGGCGTAAATATGGACATTCAATTGATTTACCAACACCTCAGGTAGATCTGCAGTAAAAATTGTAAAGAGGGTGGGCCAATATGCTACCTTGCGGAACATCATAGAAGACTTTTAAAGTTCTTGTGACATACAATTATCTATGTTTACGGTTTGAAACCTGTTTGATAGGTAATTACAAAACCATTGTAAAGTTCTTGAACTGATTCCGTAGCATTGTAATTTGACTAGTAACAATTCCCTATTAATAACGCCAAAAGCCTTACTGTAATCGAGAAGTTATCCATGTTGTGAACAATATCCGTTGTTATTTATAGCATAGCAGTAGTTGGTCTGAACTTATGCCGGAATCCTGATTGCGTGTTAGGCAACAAGTACCTTTAAGAATATATGCTGAGTTAAAAAATATTTACTACTTGTTCAAGTACTTTGGATAAAGTGGACATGGACCGATTGTCTTTTAAGTATTTTGCCGTAGTTACCTTTGGCAGAGGGTTAATAATTGCTTTCTTTCATAATAAAGGTACAGTCCCAATTTCAAGTGAGAGATTGATAATATCCGGTATAGATTTCAGATATAGCTATTAATTGAAAGTTGTGAGTTTTATTGCTTCTGGAAACTTGTCAAAGCATGATTTAATTTCGTTATGCAAAGAAAATTTTAGAAGGAAAGTTGTAATTAAAGGGTAGTGCAATTGACCAAAATTTGAAATTGATGGGAAAATAATTAAGGAAAGTACAGAGATGTAAAGGTGAGAAGTGAAACACACTGTATATAGGATAGTAGACTAATCGACCTAAGTCACATTTATCGTATTTCTTCAAAATAACTTCTGCGTTGGACTATTCTTTTGGAATATTGTTCACTTTCATACATCGGCTAAACATTTTACATACATTTTCAGCAATGTCTTTCTTCCAGTTTTATATATTCCGTTATTTTTTCGTCTTCTCCTGAAGCTTTTCTGTTCTTCGTCGACTTAGAACCATTCTTATTTCCTACAAAATTATCTCTGGTACATCTTCAGATCCATTCATAATGGTTCTTCCTGCACAAGTGTTTGCCTCACGTCCAAAGTTCGAAGAAGTTTTGTATAGAATTCTTCAACTATTTTTACTATTTTTTTTTTAGATGTGTTTGTCCCATCGGATCGTTTTATCATCTTTATTTGTCTTTCCACAGTAAGCTCTCTTCGTAATACTTCCATACTACCTTTCTCTTCAATTGCCCGTTTTATAGTAATTTCTTTGTAATTTTAGTTGTTTTTCGTTATTGCTCGTCTAATTTTTTTTGTTTAGTTTTTATTAGTCAGTGTGTTATGCTGTCCAACCCGAATACTTGTTCCTATTTTCTTTAACAGTCGTTCAGTATTTTAAAAACCAGGAAATAATGAAAATGGCAGAGTTGATAGACATTGCAGAAATAGCAGCGAAGTTAAAATGAACTTAGGCTAGTCATATAGCAATACACCACACAAGTTCAAACAGAATATTAGACTGTATTAGGTTAATTTTAACTTCTAACGCAACTTGTCGTAGCCCATTTAATTTTAGACCTTTTAGACTGTCCCTGTTCGTTCGTTTCAACGAAATCAGGTGCTCAATGTTTACTTATCGCAGGGCGACGCTTGCCTAGGCAGCCAACGTCTGCATATTCATGAAAATTGTCCTCTGCCGTTGAATACAACCCGCCAGTGAAGAGACTCCATTTCTTGCAACTGGACTTCGATCTTCAGTCGGGGTTTACTATTCAATCTCGCTTGTGACTCCTGATATCCGGGCTGCTGCGCAGGCGGTTCTGACATTCAAAATTCAACTCGGCGACGTGCTTGAGCGTGGTGCAGTATACCGAACGGGAGATTACTAGTCGCGTAATATAGAGGACCGAATATCGTTAAGTTACGTTTTTAATTAATGTGAAGCACGAAATATACAATGTTTTCCCGACCATATTACTGGTTACGCAGTGTACTACCGGCCTAAGAGTGTCGCCTGAGTTAGATTACTTTCTGATTCACTTATAGTGGATTTGTTTGGTTACACTGCTTTTTCCGCCCACACAACCCGAAATCAATTGTTTAATTGCATCGTATTTTGAGTTGGATCCCATCGTCGAAGGCGCGAAGGCGCCAAATGCTTAAACGAATTGAAATTACATTGTATGGTGTACTGAGTGTTCGCGGAAGTGTATTTACATGTATTTCGGTTATAATCAACGCTGAACTATAAGTGTTGCGTTTTCAATTATTGAATTGTTCGAGTTGTGTTTTCTACGCTTAGATATAGAGAATCGTTAGTCCCCTTTAGGGCGACGGTTGATTAAACTATTGATCTTTCAAGTATGTTCTGAATAAATAAATAAAATCACAAGTAGCTTGTATTATAGCGACGCCTCCAAGGGTACCTTTTTAAGATTATTTACATATTTATAGCTCCCATTTAACATTTGTAATATTTAGTAGATATTTTGCCATATTTCACGTGTTTTATTCTATTTTTCCAAGTTCTGTTAAGAATGGCACATAAGGAGGGATTATGAAGCTAAAACATCGATTGGTTGTAAATGTGACCTTATTTTTTTAGGTACATGCTTTTGCCGACAGAAGGAATAATACTAACTAAATAATAAACGAATAGAAGAATTTCATCTGCAGTATTCTTTATATTAATAATCCGAATTCTCGCCGATAGGCCTATTTGTAAGAAAGTTGCACATTACATATAGTGGGGTAAAAAGCGGTAGCAACCGCAAGATGGCTTCCATACATCTCGCAGTAGTTATTTTCATAAACAACAGTTAACCAAATTCGTTTGCTATCGGAGAATTGAATTATAACCACAAGCAGTAAGTAACACAATTGTATCGTCGCGGTCCAGTAATGACACGGTGTATGTCAGATTCTGAGGGTCAAATCATTATGATAGACCGTTTACAACGAGGGGACGCAGATATCTGACCTTGTGCATTTAGAAGGGAGGCAAAGCAATGATCAGCGAAGAGCTGTCAAACTGCAAGAACGCGAAGGGTAGGTTTTTCTTCAGATGTGGAGTGCAGCAGTCACACGAGGGGAAAATTCAACAAAATTCAGCTCCGGTTGCTTGGTGAGGAGCCACCACTCGTTATTTATTTGTCTGACTGATAAATTGCAAATCTAACGACTATGACTTCAAAATAGCCATACTCCAACTGGTGGCAACTAAACCAAATGGCCTGAAGCGGTAGGTAGCTACATGTGCGGTGCTTCTAAATACTGTCAAATCCTGGTTTCACTAGTCGAGCTTTAGTAATTACAGAACCAACAGACAAATGCTGGATTTTTTATGATTTCGAAGTATGAAATCCACTTTTAAAGTGAGCAACGAAAGAAACATTTGTCGTACATTACCAGTAGCTATATCTGAATAAATCTAAAAAAAAAAATGGAAATAGGAAATCTCTTCTCTGTATATTCACAATACAATGTTACCAAAGATCACCTTCAGGGTTTTGAAAATGAAAATCGAGAAAGGGGGGTAGGCAACCTAATGTACACCATTATTGTTGAAGGTCAATACCAAGAATATTCACAAAACCTAACATTTCACTATTAATAATAATAATTTTAGACATAACACTACATAAAAAAGAGCTAAGATGTGTTTAGAATTTTCGAATGAAAGTATTAGTAGTTTTCAAAAATTATTTTTCTTCTCGTTTCTGTTGTAGTTCACACAAAGAGCACAAGAAATTTATATAAATTAACGGTAGAACACATGCACAAATACTGATACCCATTAATTAAAATAGATACTACAAAATCAATAATAGTCCGTGTAAATTCCTTTTAATTTCCTGAAATAAGTATTTTCACGAGCGTTTTGTTTGATTTGTTAGATTTTCATTTTATTTCTTTATTTTAGCTGCCACTAACGACGCAATTCGTTTAGCATTGGGCGACGATATATTGTAATGATGCCCTTAACTATAAAAAGGTTTTTAAATAAAAATAAATAAATCAGGGGAAATCACCATAATCTACAATAAAAATACTTTTAATAAAAAAATCAATATTGTGTCAATCTCAGGTTTCTAAGTAAACTGCTCGAATGCAATTGCTCGAAAACGAATTGCTCGAAATCAGTTGCTCGAAAGTCAATTGCTCGAATGTGACTTTGCTCGAATTGCAAGTTTCTCGAACAGCAATTTCTCGATTATCTGTTGCTCGAAAAAATAAAGTTGTGAAATAGCCTTAACTTGAATCAGTTAATATCAAATATAAAAAAAAACACAAATTACAAATTATAACCTTTATTAATAAGAAATAGGTATAGGTATGTGATTAAGTTAAAAATTATAAAAACCAAATATTATATGTTTTTAATATGATATCTTATGTACTATTCCACGGACATAATCATAGATATTTCTGTCATGCCCATAATTATTCACTAATCTTAAAAGTCTCTGTGCACTATCACGACTTATGGTCTGTTGTTGACCGCTGGCATATTGTTCTATTCGTAATTCGTTCAAACTCTGCTCCATCTTTAATGCCGAAATAAATTTCCAGATGTTAAGACTACATAAATTAGAGCAAAACATTTTCGAGAAATTGCGGTTCGAGGAACTTGTGTTTCGAGAAAAGTTACATTCGAGCAATTTGATTTTCGAACAATTGATTTCGAGCAATTGATTTCGAGCAATTGCATTCGAGGAATTTGCCGGAGACGCAATCTCAGGGTTTATTAAAATGATGTAATTAATATTTGCAAATAAATGGTTTATTGCTCCTTCTATTTTATTAATTTGCAATCAATATCGCTCCTATAATTATTATTGTGGCTTTACAACCTATCTCTATATTATGTTAAATTCACATTATTGTATTGACGTTACCAAATCAAATTTGCCAGCTACATAAATTAAGGTGCGCTTGCCATTGCGAACATTAATTATGAATAAGACGTTAAACGCAACCCTTTTGATTCTGCCTTATCTAATCCTAACCTTTCTCACTCAAATTATAGTTATTACTAATCATATCACGTGCGTTTATTAGTGTAAAACACTGACTTTATCTTGCAATAAACAAAACATTATTTCTGTGCTCATTTTGAAATGTTCTTTCATTTTCGTGTTAGTTAGGCAACCAGAATTGCCGTGGGAAGTAAATCATAGCAAAATCAACAAGTAATGATAATAAATAGTAGAATAGAAATTCCGCTATGAATTGCAATGAATGGACGTATTATTATTCTTTTTTATTAATTTATATTTTGTAGCGACTCAAGAATTGCTTGTTTAAATATTAGGTACAAATTCAATTGAATAACCAAGTATTTCACGCTGTAGTTTAATCATTAAATCTTTATATCGGATACCTAGCTCGGTAGAACACGAATAACTCAAAATCAGGGTTGGATTCCAACACTTGGATAAAATAATAATTTTATTAAATTACCATTAGATCCAACGCAAACCTGGGTAAATTATTCCAAGACAAGCTGTATTTATGCTTTGAGATAGCCTCACTTGAGTTTAATACTGAATAAAACAACCAATTACAATCTATTTAATCAGGTAAGTCTTATCGGTTTGTATTTATTAATTTGCATGTGATAAAAGAATGCTCTCTTCAGGTACCTGTGTATTTCCATATTATTAGATAATTTTCTCCAGCATCAACATTTTAACAATTAAACCATAACCAACTCTATTATTTTTCTTTAATTATTTAAACATACAATGGTAAAGTGAACAGAATAGTCTCGGGGTACAATACAATAGCAGTATATTTTGAACTATAGGAGATATAAAATATACATTTCTGTAGTTTTAACTACTCAAAATAATGAATGGGTCAAGATGTAGTAACACTTCTATTTGAGTCTAAAACACAGTTGTTTATTGTTTCTAGAAATCGTGGACAAATTAAATAAAAATAGGGTAACATGACAGCTGCATACTTGATTGGTAAAATATGTTAACACCTACATCGCAGTTACTTTCCTAAGTAGGTTATAAGTTGTTAAAAAAGTGACCCCTTAATTTTTTGAGTAGTTTATGATAGGTTAATTAAGATTTGGTGTATCAATTTTAGATTAATTTAAATACTTGTTAAAAAAACTGCTGGTAAATTGTTTTGCATTTTTGCTTTGATTATGTTTGTAGCGTACTTCACCTTCTTATCTACTAAAAAATAATTGTTTGCAAACTTAATGCTTATCTACAGTATAAAAAATTATGTTTGCTGTACACTTGAGGTTTACATGCAAAAAAGAAGTAAATACAAGGCTGATACATCCGGAAGCGGTAATATTTGATTAAAATACAGTATAAAACTCTGCATGCCACTAAAAGCAAATACCAATGTTGGTAAACAGCAGGTAAACAGCTTTTAAATAATATTTCATTTGTGAGTATGTGGGTGTGTGTGCTCGTAAGACTTATTGGCATGTTTCAATGAACTTTGAAATGTGGGAGTACAATAGAAGTAACATGTATCAGTGCAACGACATTTGGCAATATGTCTATCTAATTTAAAATTTCCTATTTTAACTGGAGGTTTTTCTGTTTAGATATTTTGGATTTACGAAGGTTTATACCTTATGAACGTTTGCCCTTAAAAGTAAGTTTATCTGCTGTCATTAAATGATTGATACCATACGGTACAGGAGGAATAAATAAAGCTATGTAGTTATATTTTGAGAAATATACGAACGCCTCCACAAATGTTGCTACGTTCTAAAGTTCGTCAGTTTCAAAATTAATATTTTTTACAAAAACGAATGTGTTCTAAGAAGAAAACAAGTTAAAAATAAACACAAAGTCCAAAATGCTAAACAGAAACGAATGCTGCAAAATGGCGTTCGCTTTTGTACATTTTTATGTAAACAACATTCCGTATATATACAATTTCCTGGTTTCAAGGTAAAACCTGTGGAACTAATGCATGCATTGCAGAACAGCAAAAGGGAAACGAATAAAAACGAGTATACCAACAATAATTAATGAAGGATTTGCATAGCAATTAAATTCATGAACTAGTGCACTTGTAACTTCCAGTTCCTCTGCGACTGTATTTATTAATGGAAATGTTTCCACTAGTAATAAGCGTAGCTCAAACTCGGTTTATTTACTGAAACTCATCTGAATTTCAAACACACAAATGATCAATTCAAGGTCTCCCCAGCTCAAACACGTAGCATCAATGAGGATCTTCCTTGATGAACTTTTCACAAAAACACTTCATTGAGCAATTACATGCACCAATTATTATTAAAAGCCGCTCGAGCTACTTACCGAAACTGGTGCACTGGCACAGATTCAAATTGTTAGCCGACTCACCAACGAAGCCTTAAAATCTTGAAGACTTGTTAAATATTATCCAAAATCTCCTTGTACCTGAGTGGCGCTCTCACGATAAGGGCATTATCAGAGGACGGCAGCATAAACACCGAGGACCCGATTAGTGCACTTGTTGACACGGGGATCACCTACATCGAAATGGTGCCAATAAGTAGGCTATGGAACTCGTTTCGAAAGGTAAACGCGACTTTGAATGCCGCGGCTGCATGGATTTATTTTGTATGGTGCGGCATTGCCTAGGCTATCGAGTGAACCGCAGGGCAGGATTCAGGAATTATTTAATTATGCAGAGTGCAGTTACGATTGTACGTTCTTAGTTGTTGATCAGATTAAAAACTTATCTGTAGCGAAGCTGTGTAATGAATTATGGAATAGCTTTTTGTATCGTTGATATAGCATTAAACTTTTTAGTTTTAAATAGAAATCTAACTTAATGTAAGCCTATGTTTTATACACTAGGATTTACATAAAACCAGCTCTGAGTTTGTTTACTTTAGCGTTTACCACAGCGTGATGATTCAATTTCAACACGAGGTAAAAATATGGGACATTATCTTTAATAATGGCCAGACATATTAGAGGGCCAATCACTCTTGTGGGACAAATAATGTCAACAGAACCATTCTAGCATAAAAAATATGTTCATTAGAGTGCTTTTAAGATTGCCACCCAGTAAAAAATCTCTTCTGCAGAAATGGACGAATTCATTAATTTTTTTAAATATTTGAAATTTAAATAGAATATTGTCTGCGTCTTGGAATATTTTTACTTGTGTGCATTCACATTTAAAAAAAGGCGCAGAAAAATAATTTTGTTACAAAAGCCTTTAAAGTTGTTATTTGAACGCTCCAATACTCAATAACACTATATACCAACGACAATTATCTTACACTTCAATATAAGCAGAATAGTGAGCAGTGAATACCCAAAATATTCAACATCAAACTGATCAAAATGGAATATGGGCGCCACCAACTTGCTTATGCAACAGCTAGTAAATCTAATTTGGACGATTCTCCGGTGATATGGTGTACGCAACTTCTATTGAAGGGAAATATTTAAAAATTACCTTCATTAAACGCAGGCTCTTTGATAAGCTATAACCTATTGTAACAATAAGGATTGTAATAATTATAGTGAGTACGATTGTTAAGGTATATGAGAGAATCCTGGAGAAAAGATTAAAAACTGTAACAGAAGCACAATTGGAAGAAGCACAAAGCGGTTTCAGAAAGGAAAGAGGAGTCCAAGACCACATATTTACTATGAAGCAAATGATAGAAAAGAACATAAACAACACCATATATGTACCATTTATTGACGTCGAAAAAGCATTTGACAGCACCCCAAGAAATGAAGTGTGAAACATTCTTAGACAAAGAGGAATCAGCAACAAGCTGGTAAAAGCTATTTACAGTCTGTATAAAAATACAAGAAATTATGTTAAAAGGGAAAACTTGGAATCTGAGGAGTTCGTAACCAAAGAAGGATTGAGACAAGGGGGAGTACTGAGCCCAACTCTATTCAATCTAGTTCTCGACGACATAATAAAAGAAACGAAGAGTAAAACAAAGAAACTACAAGTAGGGTACAGAAACATGCAGATTGTGGAAGTAGTGGAATGTGCCTTTGCCGACGACTTGATGATCTACGCAAAAAACGAAAAGGAATTACAAATGAACTTAGACATCTGGAAGACAGAATTAGAAAAAAGAAACATGAAAATAAACGTTGCTAAAACCAAAGTAATGACAATCGGAAAGAGCGAAACCAAGATAACAATAAAACTAGATGGAAAGGATATAGAGCAAATAGCAGCATTCAAATATCTAGGAGTAAATATACATAAGGATGGAAAGGAAGAGGCGGAAATCAACAACAGAATAGAGACTACATCGAGACTTTTCTACACCCTTAATAACACTTTCATAAGGAAAAAGGAGATAACGAAGAAAACGAAAATGACAGTGTACAACACAATGTACAAACCAATCCTGACCTACGGATGTGAAAGCTGGGTGTTAAACAGTCAAATGAAGAGCAAAATACAGGCACTGGAAATGAAGTATTTAAGAGGTGTTAAAGGTATTACTAGAAGAGATAAAATACGAAACGAGACAGTCAGAGCAGAACTCAACGTAGAACCAGTTTTGAAAAGCATAGACAAACAACAGTTAAGGTGGTTTGGACACATAGTAAGAATGGAGGATACAAGACAAACGAAAAGAGTATTGATAGCAAAATCTACCCAGAAGAGACCAAGAGGAAGACCGAGAAAAACATGGGACCGAGTAGTGGCAGAATGTCTGAAAGAACGAGGAAAATCTTGGAAAGAGGGGATGAAGATGGCAAAGAATAAGAAAGAATGGGCAACATTTATTTACTCGTGAAACATTCATGATTGACTCTATTGTGACTGTATTTGTAATTTGTAAATGTATTGTGGTAAATTGCACCTTAACACCTTAGGGTAATTAAGGTTATTGATTTAATATATATGTACAGTGTGTTTCACTTTACATGGAAGCACCCCTGTAGTTTCTTTGTTTTTGTACGAATCGATTTGAATTTTTTAGCAGTTGTACAACTCACCAAGAGGCATCTATTCATGTCCTTGAGCGCAAATGACGTTATTAGCCTGGCCTACTACGATGAAGAACATGGGTCGTATTGTCAATATTTTGCGTCGCGTTAGAGTTACAGCAAAAAGTTATTAAGAAAAGTTGTTTAGAATCACAAGAGTACCCCAGATACCCATTTTCGTTTAATAATTCGAATTTTTAATTTTTATCCATAAATTTGTCAAAGTCCCAAATTTCAACTTTTAATTTGGTATCAAATGGTGCCATGGAGAAACAGAATTTTTATTATTGTTGCAAACGTCATTAGCTATTAATAATGGCTGAATTAAGTTTAACTGTAGCTGAGAAAGTAGAAATAATTAGAATTACTGGTGAAAATTCAAGATCCAATAGAGAAGTAGCTAGAATATTTAATGGAAGGCATCCAGGGCGTGCACCTATTTAACCTGGAACTGTTTAAAAAATTAATCAACTTTTTAATTTGTGTCAGGATAAATAGGTGCACGCCCTGGATGCCTTCCATTAAATATTCTAGCTACTTCTCTGTTGGATCTTGCATTTTCACCAGTAATTCTAATTATTTCTACTTTCTCAGCTACAGTTAAACGTAATTCGGCCATTATTAATAGCTAATGACGTTTTCAACAATAATAAAAATGCTGTTTCTCCATGGCACTATTTGATACCAAATTCAAAGTTGAAATTTGGGACTTTGACAAATTTATGGATAAAAATTAAAAATTCGAATTATTAAACGAAAATTTGTATCTGGGGTACTCTTGTGATTCTAAACAACTTTTCTTAATAACTTTTTGCTGTAACTCTAACGCGACGCAAAATATTGACAATACGACCCACGTTCTTCATCGTAGTAGGCCAGGCTAATAACGTCATTAGCGCTCAAGGACATGAATAGATGCCTCTTGGTGAGTTGTACAACTGGTAAAAAATTCAAATCGATTCGTACAAAAACAAAGAAAATACAGGGGTGCTTCCATGTAAAGTGAAACACACTGTATAACAATAATACTACATGATTATACGGCCGATCTAAGTGACTTTTATTTATAATAAAATAAAGTATTGAGTAAAATTAATAGTA